>JAAMXY010000009.1:41427-86763 GCA_019677205.1 Pinguiococcus pyrenoidosus | reverse complement strand
GAGGCTCACATCGAGGCGCATGCCCGAATGGTTGTTCATCCCCTGGAAGGCGCCCGGAGAAAGCCCAGGGTCCCGTCTCGCAAAGACCTAGCCCTCCTGGACGTTCGGCAGAGGGACCGCTGCGTCCCGTCGCCGCCCTCCGAGGTGGATCATGCCGACGACAGTGGGCACACCACCACCGGCAGCGTCGGGACGGAGTCGTGGAGCACGTCCGTCAGCGCGCTTCGGCCAATGACTTCCTGGGCGGAAGCGTTGGACGAGATCTTTCCGGAGATGGACGGGGATCTGGATCCACTTCTGGACGGCGACTACGCGTGGGCGTCCGACGAAGCGGTTGGACTAGATCTGGACGCGATTGACGATACCTGGGCACAGACGATAGACACGCACCTGTGCTCACAACAACCTTGACGACTGAGAACGATACCCACACTTCGTTGCTTGAAGGGCTGCTTGATTGATGCCGATCGGAACGAACCGGTCATGTAGGCTTGCTGCTGTCTGTGCCATGTTTGCTTCTGGTGGACCGTTGGAGTGTGATGCGTATCCTGGCGCCGGGTCCGCCACCGCCGACCATCGGCGGACCCGACGTCGCCCCCGGCTCAAATGAGCTGTTTTCCATGCCTCTTCTGATTTCTTTGGCCGTGTGTGGAAGGTTTTTAAGGCTCTGTCCGGTGCGTGATTGAATGTGATGTGTGCTTTTCAACCTCGAGAGACAGCTGTGCAGCGCGGCCTGCGTACGCAAGGCAAGAGAATTTCAATCCGCTTTGACGTTCTTTCTTGAGTTGACTTGAGTTGACTTGACTTGACTTGACGATGCTTTGTTTTGCTTTGCTTTGCTCTACTGTACTCTGACTCAGCTCGAGTCTCCTTCCTCCTGCTCTGCGCTTGGAGCCACAATGTCCGCCATCTGCTTCTGCCAGAGGTCGAAGTAGCGACCCTTCCTGCTCAGCAAAGCCTCGTGCGTCCCGTCCTCGACGAGCACACCTTTCTCGAGAACAAAGATCCGGTCGGCGATCGCCGCATTCACAAGCTTGTGGGTCACCATGATCACCGCCGCGTCGGATGAGAGTCCACCCGTGCGAAGCTTTTCTGAGGTGCTCCATGCCGCATCGCGTGCCTTGCCTGGCGCAGCATCGACTGGCTTGCCGGGCGTCGATCCACCTTTCTTGTCCGGCGTTGGTCCGCTTGAGCTGCCTGGCCTTGATCCGCTCGAGCTCCCCGCCCTTCCCAGAAAGCCGTCGCGCGATTTCTGCTCGGCCTCGACATCCAGGCCAGTGAACGCCTCATCAAACAGATACAGGACGGGCCTGCGCACCGCCGCTCGGGCGAGCGCGATTCTCTGAATCTGGCCACCAGAAAGGGGCTGGTGCTGCTGGCGGGTCCTGGGTGGCCTGCCTAACTGCACCTTGGCAAGCTCCAGCAGCGAGAGAGAGTCACGGAAGCTCGGCTGCAACGCCGCGTCCGCCGATGACTTATGGCCGTGGCCCTTGATGTGAGCTTTCCTTGCCTGCCCCGGCCACGGAGACATGATGTTCGACGTGTCCAGGGTGGTCTGGTAGCCGTCCGGAAGCCGCTCGATGAATGGGTGCGCGTTCGCCATCTTCGCCGCGAGGACGGTTCTCCCCTCAACCTCGTCCGCTGCCAGCCCGCCCACGTCCGGAATGCCCAGCGCAATGTTTCCCTCGATGCTGATCGGAAACAAGGACGGTCGCTGAGACACGACAGAGATGTGACTGCGGAGCCACCTGGGGTCGACATGGTTGACGTGCACGCCGCAGAACCAGACATCTCCGCGCTGTGGCTGGTAGAGCTTCGTGAGAATCTTCAGCAGCGTAGACTTTCCCGACCCGGAGGAACCAACGATGGCGACGATCTCTCGTTTCTTGACCTCCAAAGAAATGTCGTGCAGAGCCCGTCTGCCATTCGGAAACGAGAACGACACGCGGGAAAGTCGTAGCAGCACATCCGGTAGGCCACTCATAGGGCCCCTGTGCGCTGTCGGTGACAGGGAGCTCGCATCGGCACGCCAGCCGTGCTGCTCAATTGGCACAGTGGGCGGTCTCTCGATTTCGTATCTCTCCTGCAGAATCGTGAAGATGCGGACCATGGGCTCCATCGCTTTGTACAGCCTTGGCACGAGCGAGCGCAAGTGCCCGGTGTCGGCCGTGACCACGTCGCTGAGCGTCACAAAGCTCAGCAAGTCGCCCGCCTTCATCCGTCCGTCCCTGACAAGGACGCCGCCGTAGTAGAGCGTCATGAGGCGGCCAAAGAGGGGACACAGATCCGCGACCTCCGAGAACGCCTTCGCCGCACAGGCGGCCCGCTTGAGAGCCTGCTGATCTTGGAGCCACGCGTTGCGAATGGAGATGTGCATCTGCTCCAGATTGAAGCTTCGCACCGTGGTCAAATGGCTGTTCAGCAGCATGGAGTCCATGGCTAGTCGACCCTCCTCGGCGTACTTGAGCTCCGTCTCCTTTCGCGCCGCCCACAGCTGAGCAGCGCCGGCCAGATAGGACGTCAGCGGAGCAAAGACAACCACCAGCACAAGCAGCCGAGGGCACAAATTCGCCAGGACGGCGTAGCCGCTGCCAACTTGCAGCGCCAGGCTCAGCGCCTCGAGAGGCAGCCGCACAAAATTTGCATCCAGTTGATTGCATTCCCTCATAAGCTGCTGCTTCGCGCCGGAGCTCAGTGAGTCTTCGATCTTCGGCAAATCGAGGGTCAGCAGCGTAGCAAAGAGAGACCGCTGGAGACGACGAGTCACTTCTGCGGCGCCTCTTTCGCGGCACTGCTCAGTCAAGATCTTGGAGACCACATCCAAAACATAAACGGACACGGTGGCGAGGCCGTTGCTCCCAAGCGTTGCCCATATGGACCGAATGACGCCCTGCTCCTGATCTATCTGCAGGGAGTTCACCAAGCGACTATAGTAATGGTACTTCAGCGAGGACAGGACGCCGGAGAAGGCGCTCACAACGATGTTCGTCGCGACCCAGCCCAACTCCAGCCCGCTCATGCCCTGCATGAAGAGGCTAGGCAAATCTGCACGTCGAATTTTGGGCGCTCGAGTCAAGCTGGAGCTGCTGCGCTGGGGCCTAAGGCCTGTTCCTTCCTGTTGTTTTTGCTCTTCTTGCTGTTCTTGTTCTTCTGGTGTGTCTCGTTCTTCTTGTTCGTCTTGTTCCTCTGCTCCTTCGACTCCTGGTTTCGCTCTCAGCCGCTCGCTTCGATCCAAGACTTGTTGAATCTGCTCAGCTTCCGTCTGCGGCAGCCTCGGCAGGGCTCTGCAAAGTCTCCGAAGTCTTCTCCTCATGGTCTTTCCATCTCCATCTCCATCTCCATCTCCATCTCCATCTCCATCTCCATCTCCATTTCCATTTCCATCTCTATTTCCATTTCCATTTCCATCTCCATTTGCCTTTCCCATTTCCTCCACACCTTTCAACAGCTTCCGCTTCGCTTTGACCAAGGCAGCCTGTCCCTTTCTCGCGCTGTCCATCAGCCACGGCAGCACCTTGAGAAGCTCCTCCACCTCTGCGTCGGTTCCTGCATCGAGCTGTGCTAGGTCTCCCTTCCCTTCCAGATATGCTTTTATGGCGTCTCTGGCCAGAGAGTTCAGCTGCGCGAAGCTCTGGAGAGCCCATGCTAGGTCTCGATGGCTCTTGCCGCCGTGAAAGTGCTGGACCAAGACCCAGGCTGCTTGTAGCCGTCGGATCAGTGTGGCTGAGGTGCCGTTCTCGGCAATTTGACGTCGAAGCTGCAACATTCTCTGCCGAACTGCCTCCAGGAAGGCCTCTAGCTCCTCTTCTCGAACCATCTTATCCGCCAGAGGATCGCCCAGGTGGACTTTGGTGCCTCTGGACACCGCCGAACTATCCAGCAGCACGAGGTAGGCGGTCACGGGCGCCAGGCCAAGAAGCAGGGCGCAGCAGAGGCGCCACGCCACTTCGGGGGGCGGTGGCCAGGTCCAAAACCTGGTCACCAAGGTCTTCGTCATGCGCTGCAGCTGCTTCACCATGCTGAGAAACGCCCGGCTTTCGCGCGCTTTTCCACCGCGTCGCAACGATGTCAGGTGATATCCAGTGACACTTTCCCCATAAACAGGCTCATAACCTACAAGTATCACACGATTGCCCCTGACTTCTATTGTGCTGTGCTACAGCTTCAGTCCGCGATGTTCTCGTTGGTTCCGCGTCTCTTTCGGTGGCCTCTCATGCGGCGGCGGCTGTACAAAGGCGCTCCATCCGCCCATCGTCTCGGCGACGCTTCTGTTGCGCCTGCAGTCCCGACCTCTTGAGCCAGCTGCGTCCGGCGGCGATCCGTGCTGACAGCATGATTGCGCCGTACAAGGCCGACTGGCGCTTCGCCTGCTCCTGCTTCTGCACCAACGACTATCTCATCTGGCCGCCGCAGACGGTGTGCCACAGCTCTCTGAATGTGTGCCTGTGCCGCGGCGAGGACTTTGCGTTCCCCATGCACCCGGACGTGCCCATGGTGTGCACGCTTCTGCCGTGCTGCGTGGTGTACCCAAAGCTCGCTTGCTGCGCGACGCCGCGATCCTTGGAGCTGGAGAACGTGGACGAGCTGGGCAAGAAGGCGGATATGTGCATCGTGAAGGGCGTGTGTCTGCTCTGCTTGGCGGTCAACGAGTACTGCTTCTTTCCGTACGTGCTCTGCGCGGACGAGGGCTCGCAGGTGCTGTGCATCGGCTCCGACTGTGCGTGTCCCTTCCGAGAATCCATCCCCAATGCGTGCGCATGGTTCGGTACGTGCTCCTCCTCCCGCGGATCCAAGAGCTTGACCAGGCCCAAGGGCTTGACCAGGTCCAAGGGCTTGACCAGGCCCAAAGGCTTGACCAGGTCCAACGGCTTGAGATACAAGAGCGCTCTCACCCAAACCGCATGGTGTATTGCGTAGGTTGGATGTGCTATCCGCGATGCGGCTGCTGCCTCAGGGTTGAGGATGTGTTTGCAGACCAGATGCTGGGGCTGGCGCCGGCGACTCAGCCCCTCACGGCAGTGGAAGTGCCGCGCTACTCCCACGACGATCAGCCACAGGTTGTGCAAGCGAGAGAGGTCCTCAACGACGGCTACTGGAAGAAGCAACCGTGACTCCGCGATGCAGGCGAAAAACCAAGGCAAAGACCAACGCAAATCCATGCAAAGCACAGCAAAGCAATGCAAAGACAAGATAGATCAAGGCTCGGCACTCGATATGGGGGAGAAAAAGCCCTGCATCTCCATGTGGCGTCGTGATGTTGTGCAAAGAAGCCATCCCGCGGGGACGAGCATACCGCTTGCATCGACGTTTCAACTTCTTGGGGGAGACAAGCTCGCGGCGCCTCAAAGGGTGAGATTGGGGAAAGGCGCTTTCGCTAGGGCTCTTATTTAGAGTACTGAACACAACTGTGGTGTCAATCTTGTTCGATTCGACTAGAGCAGCACGTCAACTTCGATCTCTTGAGATCCACCTCGCAATGGATCAAAAATAGTCGATACTGCTTGCGCCATTCCGATGATGTGACAGTCGGACTCGAGGAGCGGCTCGAGAAATTTCTCTGTGGCCGCATTCCACGCCACCGTCCGGGGGGGGAAGGGGGGCACATCGAGACTTCACCTCAGAAGGTTGACCCTCTTCGCAGAGAGCCTGTGTAGCCTGCCATTCTCGGCAGCACCTTAACAGGCGTTCATAAGCGTCAGAAGCCGGGGAAAGGGCAGTGAATTGCTGGGCGAAGGCCTTCGACGTCAGGAGTGTCCCTCTCGCTCAAGACTCCATCCGTCCTGTTTGGCACTTCCAGTGACTTCCCTCCTTCTCGTCCGCCCCACCCTCGGCAAATGGACGCCTCTACGACCACGGAGTCCAACTCGACGCCAGCGCCGCGCGCAGACTCGCAAAGGCAGCGGCGAAGGCGCCGACGGCCAGCCCATGGGCGAGCTGCGGCAGCTCGGGACAGGTCTCAGGGCGGGCAGCAAGCGGGCGCCGAAGTGCTGGAGACGGAAGACTCTTCTTCCAGGACCGCGCGGGAAGAGCCCCATCGACGACGGAGGCGGAGACGGCCACGAGAACGCCAGCGAGGTAGGAAACGGACAGAACCGGGGCGGGAGCCGGCCAGTTGCAGCGCGAAGCTCACCTTGCGCGTCGCAAACGAAGCAGAGGCAGATGCGGAAGAAACCCACGCTTTGCAGGAGCGACAGCAGGGAAGGGGGAACGAGGCGGTGCGGGAGTACAGTGCGGCGACGGAACCTTCCGCGCATGAGGGGGGGGACGAACTGTCCTCCTCCGCGGCCTCCGGAACAAGACGGAGGGGAAATCGCAATCGAAATCGGCGGGCGCAGCAGAGGCCGGAAGCCAAGCAGTTGAATCCGCAGGCCGCGAGCTTCGTGCCGATGCCACGGCAGTCGTCCACGAGCACGTCTGGGCCGGACGCGGCCGACGCCATGGACCACGAGCTCTGCGTCATCTGCGCGGACGCCATCACTGAATGCGCAGCAGTGCTGCCGTGCGACCACGGCCCCTTCTGTGCGCTCTGTATGTTCCGCCTTCGAGATCTCAAGGGCGAGAAGAACTGTCCCATATGCAGGGCGGACCACGAGCAGGTCTTTGTGTGTCCCGTGGTCCCCAATCAAGCCGGCACCGCCATGGTGCCGCCGTCCGCCAAGTCCCTTGACACGTGGGGGGACTTCGCAGGCGCGGACTCGTTGCTGGATGAGCGTTCGGGCATGGTGTTCACGCAGCGGAAGCTCGCGCGGCCGTTCCTTCACCTGCGAAGCTTCGACTGCCCAATGTGCGGGGCGCACCACCTCTGCCTCGAGGACCTGCAACAGCACCTTCACCGGAGGCACCGCCGCAAGCAGTTCTGCGACTTGTGCATACGCAGGAGGCCACTGTTCCCCCAAGAGCAGCGCTTGTACAGCGAACGAGAATTGCATGATCACGTTCGAGGTCTTAAGACTAGCCCGGACGATGAGGACTTTCCCGGGCACCCGCAATGCGACTTCTGCCGCGAGCGGTTCTTCGACACCTCGGAGCTCTTCGATCACCTCCGTCGCGTGCACGTGAACTGCCCGATATGCCCGCCCGAGCTGCAGCACAGGTTCTACATAGACACGGCAGCTCTGATTGCCCATTTCCGCCAGGCGCACTTCGTGTGCACGCTCTGCCACCCCGAGGATCAGATGTCGGCCAGCGAGTCGGGCCTTGCTGCCGGCGTGGGAGTCTTCGCCACGGCAGAGGATCTGGATGTGCACTTCATGTTGGAGCATCCCGACTTCGCGCGTCCCGGGCATCACATCGTTATACGCTCCTCGCGCGCACCGGGAGATATGGGGGGGCGAGGCGGCGGTGGCCGACAGCGAGATCCCTCGTTGCCGACGGTGCTGGACTGGGTCACGACAGGGGCCTTCCAAATACCATCTGCTGCCGCCGCAGGAGCACGGCGTCGCTCTCCAGCAGGGCCACGCCAGTCACGAGGCGGGATGCAGACCAATCGTCCAACGCCAGCACCCGCGCCAGTAGCGCCGGCGCCAGCAACGAGTCGCAGGGTTCTTCGACCATCTCCACGGGAAGCTTTTCCAGTGTTGAGCGCTGGATCGTCCACTCCGGCAGAGCGCCGGCTGCATCCGCGGAGCTTTCTTCGGAATCCACAGAGGCTGCGACCTGCGCCAGTGCTTCGCGCCGCGGAGGTACAGGCGGTGGTTTCCGATGCCGAGCGCCTTCGTGCCGAGCGGAACGCCCGGCTGGCAGAAGCATTGGGCATCGTCCCGCGTGGGTCGGCCTCGGCAGCATCGGGGCCAGGAGCGCACGAGAGCGATGCTCTCACGCCGTTCATCGAGGAGCTTCGGAGGCCCATTTTCACGGAAGCTCTGCTCCGCTGGGCGCGGACCAGCCCCCGAGATGTCGCCGTGGTTGAGCGCAAGTTCGAGGCCCTCGTGACTGACCCGCGTGGTACGAGCGTGAATCTCAAGCCGATGAGAAGGTCGGACCGAGCGCACTGCCATTCCCTGGCCGCGTACTATGGTCTTGTCACGCGGTCGTTCGAGCAAGACCCTCGGAGATACGTGAACGCCGTGAAGATGCCGGAGTCGAGGGTGCCGTACGTTTCGTTGAGCGAAGCGGCGAAGGAGAAGGTCCATGCCAGTGCGGTCGGCGCCCCGGCCGGGGCACCAACCGCCGCAGCCCAAGCTGTGACGCTGCCCGCGAGCCTGGGCGGTGGCTCTCGCTTTGCGGTGGACGTGGGCGATCCGCCCGACGGCTCCGAGCTCGAGCCGTACGTTCTGCTCTTTCGGTGCTGTGCAGAAGGCGTTAGTGGCGGGGACGCGCTGCAGGCGGTCCGCCTAGTGAGCGCCTCTGCGGCCAGCTCCGTTGTGGACATCCGGCTTGGGCCCATGCCTTCTTCTCAGTGGTGGACCTTCTCCGAAGTCTACGGTTTGGAGACCGCCGCCGACGTGCTCACCACGCTCAAGAGGAGGTCTTTCCGCACGAGAGGGCGCGGCCACGTGATCAATGACGACGAGGATGAGGCGGCGCTCAACTTACCAGCCTTCCGCGCGTACCGGGTCTTCGCCGCTGCTGCACAGGAGGATCCCACGACGTCGACGGAGCAGCCGCCGCGTCATCTCTTTCTCACCGAGTGGGAGCCTCGCAGCACGGACCCCCACCTCCAAGGCGCGGAAGAGATGGCCGGCATCGACGCGGATGCAGCGCACGCAGCATCGGATCAAGGCGCTGCGAGGCCTGTGTACGTTCAGCTGGAAAGCCGAGGCGATGCGTGGAGCGATGATGGGGACAATGCGGATGGCGAGCGAGAGGAGCGAAAGGAGCCCACACCCGAGCCGCGCCGGCAGCCTGAACGGGTGAGGCCGAAGCTGAAGCTTTTGCCACGGACCCTCCCTCTGCCCTCGGAGGCCTTGCCCGATGGGGGAGTGGCTGGCAGGACGACGGCGAACAGCAACGCCGCAGCGCCTCGTCGCAGTGGGTCGGGCGAAGGAACCGCGGCAGGTCGGAGCACGACACGGACAGCCGCGGGGCAGCCACCAACGTCAGCGTCATCTCTCATCGCGCTCCTCCAGGACGCGGAGCCATCCGATGAGGAGAAGAGTGAAGGCGAGGAGGGCGGTGGTGCGAAAGTCGCCCAGATGCGAGCTTCGGCGGGCGAGGTCCTAGCGATTTGCGCCGAGGATGAGTGGCAGTGCTTGGACTGCACACTGATCAACAACAATGGCAGTTTGACGTGTGCAGCGTGCGGATCGTCTCGGCCGGAGGATTGGGAGCTTGTCTAAGAGCAGGCTTGACAAAGAAGTACACATTTCTCTTCTCCGACGTGAACATCTGAACATTCTGCATGGACGGACACGGCACACATCTCGGACCAAAACCAATATACACAGAGCGAAACCGTGAGGTCCCTTGAGGACCCCTGATCACCACCGCGCACGTTGTGTTCTTTGAATCCTAACAGCATGGCGCAAGCGCGGTTCCCTCGCTTCCTCCCCCTAGCATTCCACCACAGCAATCCGATTCCATCCAATCCATTCCAGTCTACATTAGGCACGGAGCATCAACCATCCACGTGCGCCTTCATCTCGAAGACCCTCATGCTGGCTCATATGACCAAACGGAGGCACGAACGTCGGTGTCGCTGCTCTCGACGAGGCCACTCTTCGTCCCGTCGCAGCGAGCTGCCAGGCGCCCTACGCCTTGGGCGGTGCGAACGTGTCCGAGAAGACCAGCAAGTAGATGGCGGCCAAGACCGCAACGAAGGCCACCGACGCCCCCACGATGATGCCGATCAGGGCCCCCTGGCTGAGGCCGTCGTCATCGTCGTCGTCGTCGTCGTCGTCCTCCACGATGGTAACGGAAAGGCCGCCGGCCACATCGCCGGCTTCGGCTGAGCTAAGGCCTCCCACTTCACCTCCAGCTGCATCAATCTCCTCCACGAGCTTGTCCGTGAAGGTCCCGAAGAACGTCGATCCAGCCGGGTCGGATTCCGCTTGCTGGAGCGCTGTATCGAGGTTGCTGGAGATGTCGCCGGCGAAGTCTCCGGAAGTGTCCACGCCAGCCGCGTCGGCGTCCGTCTGCGTGAAGGAGATGTCGCCGTCGAAGTCCGCGTCGATCTCGAGGCGCCGGCCGTGGAGCCGCCTCTGGCGACGCTGGCGACGGCCCCCGAAGGTGATGCCGTCCACTGCCATGTCCATGGACGAGTCATCCGGGCAGGTGAAGTCCGTGGTGGTGATGCTGAGCACGCCATTCTGCTGCGAGGCGAAGCAGGTGTCGCCGACCACCAGGCCGCAGCTGGAACAGACGGCGAAGTTCAAGCTTTCCACGATGAGGGCCTCCAGCTCCTCGCTGCAGGCGACTTCGTCGGGCAGGCCGCCGATGCTGAGCGTAACTTCGAGCGTGGTGCTCACATCTCCAACGAAGGTCGGCCGGCCACTCTCGGCGAATGTGGGCTCGTCGCTCGGGTAGGAGGACGGCACGGCGCTGGGCTCCAGGGACGGCTCGAACGAGGGCTCCACGGACGGCGGGGAGCTGATGGTCGGCTCCGTGGTGGGCAGGGAAGACGGCTCCGACGTGGGCATCTGGCTGATGGTGGGCAGGTAGCTGGGCAGCCCGGTCGGCGTGTAGCTGGGCATGTAGCTGGGCAGCGCCGACGGCGTGTAGCTGGGCGCCGCAGACGCCGTCTCGGACGGCGTGTAGCTGGGCATGTAGCTGGGCAGCAGCGAGGGGCTGACGGACGGCTGGACGCTTATCGTGGGTTCCGCTGCGAAGAGGTGTCCATCATGAGCGGCTGCCGAGCTTCCCGTGGGCACTGCCGCCAGCCGCACTTACATGTTGGGTAGGAACTGGGCTCCGCCGTTGGGTCATAGCTGGGCTCGGCGCTCGGCACGGCCCAGGCCGAAGGAGCCAGCGAAAGCAGAAGGACGGCGCTCCAAGAAAGCATCTTGACCGATGATTTCTCCAGGCAGGACAGGGCAACGGGCGCGGCAACGAGCAAGGACGACGCACAAAGGCTGGACTGCAAAGACTCCCAAGCTCGGCTGTGCAACTGGAACTGCGCGGCGTGGCTGCGAGCGAAGTGTTGGCCCCCGGCGCACTCGTTGGCTTCAAACGGCGGGGTGGGAGGCTGCAAGCGGAACACTGGAGAGACGGAATCCGGTACTGAAGTGTGGCGAACTGGAGCAGATGCTTCCTGATTGGCTGCGGCAGCAAAGGCAAAATTTCACAAGACGTTTCATGCTCCACACATTTTCCCCATTTACTTTCATATAAATCTTGCTTCGAGTACGAATAAATAAGACTCAGCATGAACTCCCCAGGGGCATGCAGAAGGTCTTCGATTGAGTGACCCGTAAACGGCTGCGACTCGCTTGCGCAAGCGTTCAACGGCCCTGCGGGCGTGTCCAAATGGCACTTGCCTTGCCCCTCGCTGCTACGGAGGAATACGATCCAAGGATTCCGAATCTTATACATCCATAGCAAAGTGCGCTGATGGACGGCGGGAAAACTGGAATCCATTCAGCGCCACTTTCTTCCTCGTTTGGAACCGTTGCTCGACCGTTGCTGCTGCCGCGGCAATGCATAAGCTAGTACGCTGACGCCAACAAGCAGGCTTGCGGTGAAATTGAGGCCCACGTCCCTTCCAATTGGCTGGCGGTTGGTGACGACCGCTGCGACTTGCGCAACTCGAGCAAGCCAGGAGCGATCGATAAATTTCAGAATGATTCGATTGGGAGGGTCATGACTGTTGCGGCGGCTTAATATCCAACACTGGAGCGCGTCAGTGTCACCGCAAGTGCACGAAATTTTCGCAAATGCAGCCCCAGGCCAGTAGGTGAGGTTGCGGTGATAGCTCTGCGTCACCAAACCGTGCTCGCCCGTGACGACCGGACGGACACCGTCGTCCGATTTCGAGTTTCTTTGATTTTTTTCATAGTTTTATGAATTCTATGAATTTTACGCATGCTCAGAATTCTTTGAATTTTCTGAATTCTTTCCGAGAATTCTTCGAGTTCTTTGAGTTCTTTGAATTCTTCTTCAGCTTCTTCGTTGTTTCGCTCGCCTCATCTCGCCTCATCTCGCCTCCCCTCACCTCGTCTCATCTCACCTCCCCTCACCTCGTCTCATCTCACCTCGAACTGTGTGCTGTTACGAATGTCAGATGTGAACCGAAGGAACTCAGCTCCTAACGAGCACATGAATGAACGCAGGAGCTTCTGCCGCCGAAAGCGGATTCCTGGATTGTGCATCAGTCCGGGAGCAAAGAGACCCAGAAGGCCTGCCGTTGCAGGGAAGCATTCACGGAGTACCCTCCTGCCCGCAACTGCCTCGCTTTCAGAGCGGCCTTCTCAAGGATCGCCCGTTGCTCGGTCAGATACGCTCGGAAAAGCATCTCATCCGCGTCGACTCGCAGCCGGCCAAAGAGAAGGTTCTTCTCCAGCTCGATCTCTACGGAAGGCACCTCGGACCCGGACAGAACCCGAGACGCCCTAGGGAGGGACGGGTCCACGGCGCCATGGCCGGCTGTCGCGAAGACGGACGCGTAGAACCTCCCTCTGCTGAAGCACAGGTCCTCCTTCTCCAGCGACCATCCCGAGCTCTCGAGGGCCTCTCGGAGCAGGAACAGATCGAGGAGCGTGCTCTGGGTCGGTTGCAGCAAAAGCCGCCCGGCACCTGCCCTCACGCAGCCGCTCAGGATCTCCCGAAGCATGGTGCGCACGCCCACGCCTGCAACCACCACGGTGCCCTGCTCCGACGTGCCTCCATCCAGAAGCTCGCCCTCGTGCAAGACGTGCGCGCCGCTCCCCAACCGCAGCTCGAAGTACGCATCAGAAGTGCAATACTGTGCTTCCTCTTCCTCCGAGGAGAACACCTGCGGCTTCTCCCAATTCTTCACCACGACTTGCGGCCACCCGGAACCGGGAAGGACTCGCGCATCTTTCTGCAGCGCGGTGATGTGGCGGTACGCCCTTCTCAAGGGTTCCTCGGCCTGATCGATGGCGACCACATGCCTGGAGACCCCCGTGAGGACCGCTGCGAGGCTCAAAAGAGCGTGGTCGCAGCCAGCATCCGCCAAGGGTGCTCGCGGCAGAGGCTCCACCAGATGGAGCAGCCGTGCCAAGCGATCGTAGCGCCGACGGAACTCTTCCAGTGGGTCTGTGAGGTCCATGCGATGTTCGTCAGCAACGCCTGTGACCGGCGAAGAACGAGAAGCGTCTCGCTGACGTTGGATACCTTGCTCAGCGCTGTGTGCGGAGCTTTGAAGTCGCAGCGGCGGCCGAAGAGCGAATGGCACGCCCACGTGAGCCATGAGCAGCAGCCAGATCACAGCTGCGGACCTGCACATGATTGCAGCCGACGCAGCACTCGACTTTCACCCACATAGAAAATCGTCGTCTCTTGAAACAAGCGGCGCGAAGCCGACGTGCCGCGCGCAACAGGTCTTAGTTTTGAATATAGATATTATTTTGAAATATTCCTACAATTATCAATATAAACATCCAATATTAAATTTTAAACATACCGCCATGGGGACAAACGTTCGATTTTCCCGCGCTTTTCGCAGGAATCCCCTGTGAGTGATTGAGCACATCGCGGGTGCTACGTGTCCTCTGCTTTTCGCTTTTGAGCTCCCAAACGCCTCGCCTTGCCCAAACTACCAGTGGGGAAGATGGCAGAAGCGGTGGAAGAGGCCCTGCAACAAGGCGTTCCAGCGCTTCTGGATGTGCTGAAAGAGCAGGCGGGCGGCCTATCGCTCCAAGCCTTGACATTCTGCGTTGAACGCATTCAGTACGAGCAGATCCAGGGCAAGGACTCCGGCAGGCTTCTCAGCTTCCTGTCAGAAGTGCTTGAGGACCTGGGACTGGGCGATATTCGTGCCTTGACCGAGGTGCTGATCCGTCCGTTCCACGCAGATACCAGCAATGAAGAGACCACCAATGCTTCGCTCAATGGCTGTGCCCAAGCGCTGGAGATCCTGCCGAAGCTCCTGCACCTCGGTGCTTGTAAGGACGACATGCAAGCTCCCAGTGCGTCGGAACGCACGTCCGAAGTTGTGAGTCGGCTGTGTCGCGCGAAATGGCCCGGCGGCTGCTCGATCGGCATGGTGAAGGTGCTCAAGGACTTCCGGCTCCAGCCTGACGACATCTACGCCGTTGTAGACCGCGTGCTGAAGGAGCTGAAGCGGGTGACGCTCGAGGAGATCCCGTCGCTGGTATACCAGCTCCTCCTCTTCAGCTCCCACGGGATGCAGTTCGAGATCCTGGCCGGGGTCTGCAACTTCTTCGACAACCTGGATAGGCGAGGCCTGTGCAACAGTCAGAGGGGAGCGTCCGGCACTCCCATCGAGAGTTCCAGCACACTGGAGACGGACGAAGAGGCCATAAGGGCACAGATGCTTCGCACTCGGGATATCATGGGCACGACGCTTCACCACCTGGAGTTTGCAACGCAGCAGGACCCGCAGCTGGCAAGCACCATGATCAAGATTGTCGACCAGGCCAACACGGATGGGAAGGAGGCATGGGAATGCTTTGGAACCTTCCGAGCAGCCGCGCTGCTCTGCTTGATGCGCTCGACCGCCGAGGAGAAGGTGACGAACCTGGTCAAGCAGCTGGTCCTCGATCTCCACAGCCACTCCGTTCGCATGGAGCGCTCCGAGTGGCTGCAGCTGCAGGAGAAGCTGAGGAAGAAGGCGGCTTCGATGCGCCTCCGGCGGCGGCAGCGCAGCAGAGAGTCCGACCTCACCTACGAAGGAGCCGGCCAGCAGATCGAAGCCTGCCTGCTGAGCGTTGTGCAGATGAGCGCGAAGTGGGAGCACCTGTCATCCTCGCTCTTGGCCCTCGGCACGGCGCTGGTTGACTGCGTCAAGAGCGATCCCGTGGACGCGCCGGCGCATCGGGCGAAGAGCGGAAAACGGGGCCGCCCAAACGTAGCGTCGGCCCCTCAGCGACGAGCGTGCGATCTTGGGCGGCGACTCCTCGTCGAAGCTTTCTTTCACCATCCTCTCATCCGCAAATCCCTGACCGAGTGCATCCTCTGCCGGGTGATGGTGAGGGCCCCAAACTGCAACGAGTACATCCGGCTTCTTGCAGATGTGTGCTCTCGCTGTCCGGAGCTCCTCGACGACGCGACCCTGAATGACATCAAGGACATGCTCGGCGCGATATGCATGTTCACTCCGCGCACCGCGATACACCTCTTGCGAGCGACTGCCGAACTGATCCAGATGCGGCCTTCCCTCCAGGATCACCTGATGCTTCCCCTGAGAAAAGGCTTGTTCAGCCGTGAGGAGCCGGCCAGAATCATCGCGACGCAGGGGCTCCTGCTTCTCGTTGAGATGGGCTACATGCAGGAAGCAGCTGGCGGGGGAAACGGAGTCCAGGTCCCGGTGGAAGAGTCGATGGGGTTGCTCCGGCGGTGCTTTCAGCAGCAGATCAAGATCAGGGAGTCCTACTACGTCGGGCTTGTCGAGACCTTCCGGGCGTGCAGTGATCTGCGGGATGAGATCCTCGCGATGCTCATGCAGCATCTCCAGCGCTTCATCTGCGTCGACGGGAAGACCGTGCCTCCCATCGAGCTTCAACGGTGCTTCAAGTCGGGTTCGTCGACCGTCGTGGAGCCGCTCCACTCTCTTGTTGCTGCCCTGTCGAGCATCATAGCTAGCGCTCGCCAGGAGGGCGGTGGAAGTGCGGCGGCGGGACGGAGGAAGGACGACGGTGATGACGCCATCATGCAAGCTGCCGAGTTCCTCATGGAGTTTGCTCTCTGCGTCTCGGAGCTGGACTTGACCGACTTTGATCTCGAGCGGGCGGCAAGGTTTTCCAATGCGACGGAGGATGCGCGCCGAAACCTTGGGGTTGCGAGCATCTTGTTGCCCCTGTTCGAAGTCCTCTTGGACGTCGTCATCGCCATGCCGGAGGGCGCTTCTCAGAGTTGCGGCAGCGAAGCGGTGGACAACATTTCCTGCAAGCGCATCATGGCCGCGAAGAAGCTCTTTCGGCTTCGGCGAAGTCTTCTCAACCGCCTCACGAACCAGATCGACTCTTCAACGGGCAAAAAGAAGAAGAAGGAGAAGCCCAGCGAGGAAGTTGCGTGTCTGGTGAATAGAGTCCCATGCGTTTCGGTGGAGGTCATCGATGCCTTTACATCCTTGATCAATCGTGAGGACGCGAGCACGAGTACGCACGAAGATGAAGAGATGATGGAGCGCACGTCTCTTTCGGCTGAGGTTGTGTCTCTCCTGAGAGACGTGCAAGCAGAGCCCTTGTTCCACAGCTTCTTGCTGGAGACGTGTGCGATGCACGTTGAGATGCTGCGAAACGGTATCCTCCCTGCTCTCTTCGTCCACGGTGACTCGGCTCCCTTCCTTCAGGAGACCACCGTTGCGCTTGAGATTGATGCGAAGAGAAGTTCAGATGCGATTCGCAGCACGCTCGAGCGGCAGTCGATACAACTGCTCAAGACGTACGTGGTCATGCGCTGCCGGATGTGCTCGCAGACCAGCGGGACGCAGGGCGCAACGGAGCGCCTGTGCGTGAATCAGACTCTGAAGACTCTTTCATCTGCCTTTGATGCTCTCAGCGAGCGGAAGGAGCTGTCGTTGTCCACAAGGATAGGCCATCTCCACCACGTGCTCACCAGCTCGTGGCCGCTGCACAGCGACGAGTTTGGCGACGAGAAAGAGGACGCCATCCTCCCGTATCTCAAGCGGATCCTTCAGCTTCTAAGCGAGCTCCTGAGGGAGGAGCCGGTTCCCGTGAAGGAATGCGAGAGCCTGATAGGAATATCGCGCTTCCTCCTGGACTATCTGGGCAAGGACGCCTCGGGAAACGATGCATGCAGCGAGTATTCCTCGGAACTCCGAAGCTTCTTGAAGGAGCAGCCGGTCGAAAGCGGGGCGCTGGCAGCGTCGCTCACAACTCTGTACATCGAAAGCTGTGGGAGCAGCGGCGCGGTGAACATTGGGTTCATGACAGATCTGGCCCTGGGCGTCAGCGACTGTGTCGGAATGGACTCTCAGGACACTGCCGAGAGGACGATCCTGTCGGACGACGGAGGACGCGTGCCCTATGAGGTCGGAGCGAACCGGATGAACGGGATCCTGCGCCGAGATGACGACGACGGCTCCACGACTGCCGCCCCGGTGAGCGAGGTGTGCCTGGCGTACGTCGAGCGAGCCCTGGAGGACGTGGAGTACCTGGTCCGCCAGCGGAAGAAGACCTTCGGTAGGCCCGGTCCCAAGCCGCTGAGCAGCCCGGACGACTCCGACACCGACGAGTACCAGGCGTCCTTGGACCCCACGGACCGGATCGTTTGCACGAGGATCCTGAAGGTGGCGATACCCATCGATGTCTTCTGCCAAAGCAAGCTGACCGGACGAAGCTGTGAGCGCCTCGCCGCCGTGCTGAAGCGCCTCTTCAAGCTGGTGACGAATCTGATCAAGCAGCAGATCGCAAGCAAGGAGGAGACGATATCGGACCACTTTTCCCAACTGCTGGACGGAATCACGCGGAAAGTAGCTATCGATATGGACACCTTCCTACTACACATTGAAGGCCGCGAGGGTGCAGCGGCGTCCAAGCAGAAGCTCTCGAGGGAGCTCAAGGTGCGCCTTGTCATCTTGTCGTCTTGTCGTCTTGTCCCGATGAGCTTCATCGGAGAGAAAGCGCTGACCTGTCGTTCTGCGGGTTGACCCTTCGCAGTTGATTCCTTCGCTGATCTTCGAAGCCGAGCAACTTGACGTGCATCTCCTGAAGCTTCTGAAGCGATCCAAGGCGCAGCATCTTCCCGCCGGCCGCTGGCTGAAGAGGCGGAGGGCGAGGGACTTCCGGTTGAATCGCTCTGGCGGGCACGGCAGCGCGAAGAAGCGGAGGCCGAACGCGACCGCTCAGGAGTAGTCCGTCGTCCGCCACTTCACGTGTCTTCACGCTGCCAGATGACGCAGTCGCCACTGAGCGCGCTCCTCGGCACGAAGAAGATATCTTCCGCAACCTCTGTGCAACCAGACAAGAGCGAAAGACAAGCTTCGTTGAGTTTTCGCGTTTTCGCTGCCGTCGGCGGGCAGACTCGGGCCTCGGACTCACCTCCGTGAGGATTGAGCACCCGATCTTCCATGGCTCGTTGCTCCATCCAAGACTCCGCCAGCACTCTTCGCACCACGACGTCGTCCACCTCGAACTCCTCCGCATCTTCCACGAAGCACAGCTCCAAGGTCCCGTCCCCTTCCGCAGGCTCCCTCCGCCGCAGCTCCTTCACGCCCCCAAGCTCCGTGATCGCCCCCACTCGGACAGGCCGCCCTCCTGCCGCATCGGCCTCGGCAGTGAACTCCACCACGTCCGACACCATCAGCTCCTCGACGTTCTGGCCAAAGAGCCTCCGCGAAGGCAGGCGTAGACCTCCGCCAGCCGCCGCCTTGAAGCCCCGCAGTCCACGCGTGCTCAGCAACAAGATGCCCAGCACCGCCAGCCCTGTCATCTCCTCTGTGGCGCTCCAAAGCCTTTTTTTCCTCGTTGGGCGTCCCGCTGCTTGCGCGACACCGGCCAAATCGCCGACGAAGTTCCTCGGTGTCGCGCAGCGGCGTTGGCAGCGTAGGAGAGGCCGCGGCGCCATGCGCCTGCGCCACTGCGTCCGCGGCTGCTGGGCCGTGGCAGGCGGCGGGATGAAGAGGAGACTGGGCAGCAGCAAGCGGTGGCCCTCGAACATCATCCGCGCCAACAACGTGGTTCTGGCGCAGGTGAAGTTGCCTGCTGCGGAGCGCTCGGGAGACGTGTTGCACCGCCTGTGGCGGGAGGTCAAGACGTGGCTGGAGGGCCTTGGCAGTCCTCGTGCCGACTTCGAGAAGCATGTCATGAGCGCCTTCGTGCGCGCCTTCAGCGGGTTGCTGGACTCTGGCGCCACGCCCGTGAGACAGATTCTCGACATCTGGGGCAAACGGGGCCACAAGATGGACACGGGCACGCTGCATAGCCTGGTGATGTTCCATGTGTCTCGGGGAGAGGTGGAGGGGGCCTTTGAGCTGCTGCAGAAGTTCCGGCGGCAGGGCCTTCACCCCAAGCCGGCGACGCTAGCAGCGGCGTTGGCGGCGTATGCAAACGAGGAGACGCAGACGGTGGACTTTGAAGGGGCCAAGCGCTTCTGGCGGATGCATTGCTACGAGCACTTGCCGGGCTTCGTGACGGAGTTGCCCCGCGCCGACTACAAGACGATTCTGTATCTGGACCTGCTCAGCGTGACCATCAAGGCGCTGCGCTACGGCAGCATCTCGCTCGAGCAGTTTGCACAGCACTTTGACGAGCTGCTTCGTGGCTACGCTGAGCACTACAGCAGCATCCCAGAAAGCCTTGCCGAGGCGCTCTGCGACGCGTTGGAGCACGCGAAGGACGAAGGCGAGGCACCTAGGGAGGAGTCCAGCGCTCCGTTTGCACTTCGTGCAGAGATCGTGGATCTCGCGGACGATGGCACGTGTCCGTCCTGCTCTTTTCGAGCGTCTCAGGTCACGTTGGACGCAAAGGTGAGGACCAGACGACAGCAGCAAGGCTCGTTCCTCTCGCAGGCCGAGCAAGAATGATCGGTGCTCTCGGCTAACCCTTAACCCCTGAACCCCCAGAACCGCGCGGCGTTGCGCTCGAACATCTTAAAGCTGGCCTCCCTGACCGGCTTGACGAAGCTGCAGCGCGTTGCGGGGTTCAGCCGGTGGATGCGGGAGAACGCGAGGAGGGGCGTCTACTTCGACTACGTGCTCGACGGGGCCAACGTGGCCTACACGAAGCAGAACATGGGCCCCGGCCGCTTCAACGTGATCCAGATAGCGCTGGTCAAGCAGCACCTCGAGGACGCGGGGGCCAACGTCCTGGTGCTTCTTCCGCAGAGATACTGCAACAGTAGAGTACCCAATACAATAAGATTCGAGAATCGGCGGAACACGCACATGAACGACCTGAGTGCCGACGAAGTCGAGTTGCTGCGGGCTTGGGAGGAAGCTGGCCAGCTCTACGTCGTGGACACGGTAAGGCTGCTGGTCCCGCTCTGGCGGAGTGAGAACGCTAGGAAGGGCCTCGACTGATGCCATGGCGCATTTAGGGAACCCACGATGACTACCTGTGGATGCTGGCTACGGTAGCCGTAGAACAAGATGCTGTGCAGCTGAGCACAAGAGACGGGCAGAGCAAGTGGACGGCTCCCTTCGACATCTGCAATCCGAAGCTGAGCGTCAACAAGGATAGAGGCTTTGGGAGACGAGACGTGGCAACCATGAAGGCGCTTCGCGCCACGCGAGGCGAGTCGGAGCAACCTGAGAAGCCGGCTGCAGCGCCACCGAAACGAACATTGACAAAAGTTCTGTCCAATGATCGGATGCGGAATCATCGCAAGTGGCTGCTGAGCAGCCGGGACTTCCTGCGTTGGCGGTACTCACAGGTGGTGCACTTCGACTTGTCGCGACCGGTAATGAAGGACGCTCCGCTTCCCGAAGTGGTGGTTTATGAGCCGCCCCCGTTCAGCCGAGAGATTCAGATAGTAGATGGTCACTGGCACATCCCTCTGGCTCCCGACGACGCGACTCTGCAGACGAACCCGGACGGAATCGCGGCGAAGTACATGAAGCAGCATGCGCAGGAGATGGCGGCGAACCCAGACGGTGCGCCAGGCCTCTTTGAGCACTACAGGGAGATGAGGTCAGAGATTGGCAGAGGATGGCTCTGCGTCACCAGCACCAGAAAAGAAGCATGACTTTCGAAGCCTCGGTTGACCTCTTCCGCGGACAGACACACCATTTCCACGGCGACGACGCCATGCCACTACGGGGACTCCACGTTCTCTCGTATCATGTCCAGCAGCCGATCTCGAATCTGCAAGCATTATGGGACGAAGATTAGGCAAAGACGAAGCTCGAGAAACGCTCCGAGTCCCACATCAAGCAGCAGCGGAGGCATTTGCGCTTCACCTCTCTGTTCACCAGCTTCCGCTGCGCGTGAGGCACCACAAGCTTGGGCTCCTGGCCGAAGATGGCGACGGCGCCGCTCACTTGTAGGTGGTCGTTGGGCATCGGCTGCATCGGAGGGCCGCGCACGCGGCGGAATTCTGAAGTGTGAGTCAAGGGGATTGAGCGAAGACCCGCGCGCTCAAACGCACCAGACCAACGACGCGACGCAGGTCGTCAACGGAGCGCAAGCACAGCAGCTCATCCGAAGTCTCTTCCACTTGCATGTCCATGCTCGGCCAAGATACCGGCCTTGGCGCTGCGGAGACACTTCGGCTTCTGCTTCTGCTTCTGCTTCTGCTTCTGGACAGCCCTTTGTCAATTGGCCTCGAGCGGAGTTCGTGGAATCTCGGAGATGGTAGGCCATTGTCAGAGAATTACAGAGAATTCTCTGAAATATGTACCCGAAAGTCTTTGACTTTTGTTGGATTGGAGCTTGGGAGCCGGATCCAAGTGCGCCGGTGCAGTGTAGTCGTTCCGGCAAGGCACTGCGATGGCGACGCGCCGCTCTTGCGAGATGGCGCCTTTCGCTCGTCTCGGTCGAAGGCATTCACGTGAAAACCCTGCTTCTTTGGCTCTTCTTCCTCTTCTAGATTCCAGATCGCGGCGCTCGGCACTGACGACGGCGATCCAGAAGCCTGGTCGGGCTGCTCTACTGCTCTTTGATGAGCTCGTCCGATGCCTTCCCATCATCCCCTTTTCTGAAGCTTCCTACGCTAGTCCGTCCCTATTCTACTCCTCCTGCCCACTTCTCCCTCTTTTTCCTCTTGCCCATCCCATCACACCTCTCTACGTTGTTGTGTCTACGATCCTTTCCAGATATCTCGATTCTCTTCGTCTCCTCTCTCTCTCTCTCTCTCTCGCGCGCGCGCGCACACGTTCTCTCAGTGTTTTTCCTCTCGAGTATACGGCTGATTTCCCCGCAGCACTTCTGATATCTCTTCCGTTCTCTCCTCTTCTCCCCTAGTCTCGTCTATTCTCTTCTCTTCCCTTCTCGTGCCTGGCCTTCACTCCTCCTGCCCTCCTCGGCTCACGGAGCAGATGAAAGATGACCGCTTATCGGACCGTGTGCGAGTGAGCCTGCCACGCTCTGCGCTCAAGATGCTCACCGCCTTGCTCCAAGCACAGCGCCCTTCCGAGCGGGATGAAGCCGTAGTTCCTGCTCTCGAAGTGGCGCAGCAGGTACAGCTCCTGGCCGGTGAGGAAGGAGCGATTCTTGAGCGACAGATACTTCTTCAGCATGATGTAGCTCCACATGTTGTGGTCGTGCGCCACGTGAGCGTCGAAGCCGTCGCTGTACTGGTCGAGCACGGTACTCTCAATGTTGCAGATGAAGCATCGGCCTTCCAGCGCCGTCTCGGTCATGCGCGTCTCGTCGCGGAGCTGCGCGAACGAGTCGATGATGATACCCGCGAGGATGTTGAGCAGCAGGAGCGTCACCAGCACGAAGTAGCTGATGTCGAAGATGTGTCTGCCCACGGCGTGCGCCGTCAAGTTGTTCTCCGGTCGGGACATGACATCCGCCACGCCCGCGTCGATGCGCAGGCCATAGTTGAAGACGGTCACGATGCAGCCAAAGAGCGTCTCGCAGCCGGTGTCGCCCTGGTCGTTCACCTGGAAATCGTCGGAGAACAGCGCAAAGGCGATGCTGCCGTAGATGAACATGATGACCACCGCCAGCAGCGCCGTCTCCAGCAGCGCTTGCCGATTCAGCAGGACGGCCCCGAGGACGCGGTCCAGGGCTCGTTCCCGAAAGGCCACGTCCAGAAGAGTGAAGGTGAAGATGGCGTTGCGCGCCTGGCTCCACTCCGGGCCCGCGAGACTGGCCACATTGCCAGCGACGCTGATGAAGAGGTAGAAGAGGTTGTAGTTGCTGCTGCTGGTGACCAAGAGGAAGCGAAGCACGCGTGCCTCGAAGCGCTGCCAGGCGGAGATGCCGGCCGAGAAGTCGTCCGACAGCTCGATCTTCCGCAGCAGCCACTTCAGGAAGCGCGTGCGGACCTTGCCGAAGAACGACGCATGCTTCCCCTTCCCCGAGCTGCTCTTATAGGGCCCCACGGAGCACTGCATAGCCTCATATTCCTCCGCCTGCGCCGCCGACCTGGCCTTGCCCGTGGACAGAGTCACGCCGCGCACGTTGTTCTGGAACATGTTCATCGTCTGCATGCCGCGATTGTACGACAACGCCAGCAGTCGCAGCGAGCTGAGGCACAGGTGGATGACGCCGCAAACGATGGATATCGTGTACAGCAGCTGGTCGGACGCCGAGTCCTCGCTGGCATCCCTGCCGTATCCGAAGTCCAGCAGGATGATCAGCAGCGCCACGAGGAAGGTCGCGTTCATGAGCTCCAGCTCGTGGTTCGCCAGGAAGCTGATCCCGGAGCGCTGCAGGCGATCCACGTACTCCATCTCATTGAGGAGCTGGCTCCCCAGCAGCATGAAGCGCTGGATCTTCTCGGAATGGTTCTCGAAGTTGCGGCTCAGCAGGAACTTGATGCTCTCGCGGGACTCGCGCACGCTCGTCTTCGAATAGGCCGTGATGCAGATCGTGGGCTTGAGGAAGTAGATCCGCTCGATGTTGCCGTATCTCACAAACTCGACGCTCGTGTGCATGGGCTCCCAGCGCCGCATGAACGGATGAAACTTGCCGACGATCTCCGCCGATCGTTCCAGCGCGTCGGGATCTCCATCGTCCTCGTCGGCGCGCGAGCGCGAGGACCTCCGATCGGGGTTGGTGTCCCCGTCGCCTTGGAGCCGGTCGGCAGCAACTGCGTCCAGCAGCAGGCGCAGCATCTTGTACACCGTGCTGATTCGCTCAATCCACTGGCTCTCGATTGCGACTCTCTCGTGGTACGCCGCTTCGTCCTTGGCGTGCACATCCAGCGCTGTGCGCGACGCGACAACGTCGTTGGCCACGTTCACAACGCCCTCGACGGCCTGCATGTTGAACGGCTCGGTCGAGTCGATGTAGCCCAGCCGCGTCCGGAAGGGCTGCCCGCTCAAGCGACCCCGGTGGTAAGCCCAGGTCGTGGCGTAGCTCCTCTCGCATCGTAGAATGTAGGAGGAGATGGCGTCCATGTTGGCGTTGCTGAGAATGGCGTCGAAGATGTCCACCTCCTGGCAGCCTTCCAGCATGGAGTAAAGCAGGAGAATCACCTCCGCCTGGAGCGTCGCCGGCAGCACCTCGGCTTCTTCGTGCAACGAAGTCACAAGGCGGTCCTCCCAGCCGCTGGAGTGATACGACTCCGACAGGATGTCGCTGATGCCCCGCAGCAGGGTAGGCCGCGCGAGACAGGTCGTGTTTCGCGTGTTCCCCTGCGCCATCTCCCGCAGGCACTGGATGACCTTGTAGGCGACGTAGATGGAGTTCTCATCAATGTTCCAGAGCTTCGTGTTGGAATTGAGATCAAGGACCCACTCGACCTCCTGGAGGTAGCCCACGAGCTCGCTCACGATGTTGAAGGAGCGCATGTTGTCACGCTGCACTCGCAAGTAGTTCTGCAGCGGCCGGTGATGATTCTTGCACAGAAGGCGAAGGAAGTCCAGCACGTCGATGATGAAGAGCTCGCTGTGCAGCGTGGCCGGCGCCGAAGGCGCACCATCCGAGCCTTGGTCGCTGAGCTCGATGAACGACTGCTTCCGCCTCCTCTCGATCGTGAAGAACGGCGTGGCCGCGGCTCCGTAGTCCTGCGACAGCTCCGCCACGCTCGCCTGTGACATACTATTGAGATGCATCCCGAATCGGTTGACGCTTTGGCGGCGGCTGACATGCAAGTCTTCGAAACTGTACGAGCGGCTGTGTGACGACTCCTGGATGGCTCGGGCCGACCGCTGGAAGATCGCGATGATGTTCGCGAAAAGGCTATCATCGTACCGCGACTCGGCGAGATACTCGTAGATGGCGTTCTGAACGGTCGGGTTGCCTTCGCCCAGCAGAGCGACCCCAAATCTGTACGCTGCGGCCGCGATGAAATCTGGCAAGTTACTCATGCTCAAAATCTGCAGGACCATTGTGGCGCCCCCGAGCTTGACGATTCGGTTCTGCTGCTCAATGCAGTTCAGCACCATCGCTGACGCGCCGTTCGCAGCACGCCTCCTAAACGACTTCGACACCTCGGCGCTGTCAAGCCGCCGCGGGGACTCCGGCTTGACGGTGGAAGGATGCTTCGTCGTGCTCAGTCGCATTCGGGGGGAAGACACGACCCGCTTCCGCGGCATCAGCACCGTCTTGTCGAGCAGCGCCGTCCGGTACTGCTCGTCCTGAGACGTCACCTGCTCCGGGGCGCGCACGATGACCTCTCGAAGCAGATGCAGCTGCTGGTAGACGCAGTTGAGGCGCACTCTGGATTCTCGGCAGAAGTCGATCTCGATCTCGGCGAGATCCCACATGACGTTGCTGAGCATCTCGTCGTTGTAGATCATCTGGAACTCCTTCGTGAGGCGGCTGTGCGCCTCGTGTTGCTTCTCCTCCAGGTACTGCAGCAGCTTCTGCACCGGCTTGAGCTTCTTCAGCGGAATGCTGATACCATGTTCAGCAGTGTCGGCCCGCTGGATCTTCGCTGGGCGGCGCCGGGCGGAGGTTTGACTGGCCTTGCTAGTACCCTTTCCCGGCGTCACGCGGCTGCTCATGATCCTCCCGATCTCGGCGCGGATGTCCAACTCGTCGCTGTGCTCCGTCATCAACGCAATGTCCAGCGCTGGCTTGAGGCCCGTGTCGCCGCTGGAACCAACGTCTTGCTCTTCGATGATGGTAAGAATGGAGTCTCCCGACGAGCGCACGCTGACGCTCTTGTCGCTGTCTTCCGCGGTGTCTCGTCTGCTGGTGCTGTCCTTAAAGTCCCGCAGCGCTTCCGCGATGCTACTGTCACAGCGCCAAAGTTCCAGAACAAGGCCTCGAAGATCCTCCAGCTCCCGGCGGGAGAGGTCCAGCTTGCTGCGGCCGTGGATCAGGCAGCAGTACCTGAGAAGGCGGAAGGACGCCCCGACCTGCGTTGGTCCCATTTTCAGCGTGCCGCTGTTCGTCTTGTAGAAGGACCGCAGCAGCGGCATCAGGCCGCCGAAGCAAAGCTTGTGCCTCGTGTCGCATGGGCGACGCTTGAGCGCCTCCTTGAGCATGCGGCTGCCGTAGCGCACGAGGCGCCAGACCTCCGGACAAGCGTCCAAGCCGGCGAAGGGCACCTGAACATCAAAGTAGATCGCTTCGAAGAACTTGGTGAGACTGAGTCGCAGAGGATCCGGCCGATGCTCGTCGGTGATAACCTTCTCGAACGAACTGAGAGAGAGCAGCGACCGGCACTGAACTTCCGTGAAGTGATTGCTTCCCCGCGAGCAGGCCTCCAGCAGGTTCAGCAAGGCGCACTGGAAGCTGAGCGAGCTTCGCTGGCAACTGGGCAGCTCGAAACTCGCCCGTGCTTCGTCGTCCAGCGAGCTGCTCGGGCTTGGGTGAGTATCCTGCTTTGCTTCGTCTTCGCTCTGACTGTGGCTTTGGCCGTGGCTTTGGTCATGGCTTTGGCCCAGTCCATGATTGTCAGCTTCGTCGTCATCTTCACCCACGTACTCGTCGATCTCGTCTTCATCCTCGTCGAGTGACTCGCTACGCTTCAGGGCACCTAGCACTTGGCGCCGCCGCACCTCCGTTGGAGTGCTTTTCAAGGGCGTCAAGCATTTCACGGGGTTGAGCACCTTCAGAAGCTCCATCAGGACGAGATTCTGGTTGGCCTGATGGGGCTTGGACTCCTGCAGCTCTTCTTGGTCGCATGTGGAATGGAGCGTCTCGAGGCGGGGCGCCACGACGAAGCTCCGCAGGATGCGGAAGATGTGCTCGCACGTGGTGAAGTCGTTTGCCGTGTAGGCGGCTTTCAGGTCCGCGACAACCCGAGATACGACGTGGTCCGTGATGGCTCCGAGCAAGGACAAGTTCCAGGCGACGACCTCCACCACCAGCATGGCGCAGGTCTCCGGAATGATCCTCGTGAAGCGGAGGAGCAGCGGCAGCTTCTGAAACAAGAAGGCCCGAGAGTCCACCGGGCCGGACCTGAGCACCGCCTGGAGGGTTCTGAAGATTGCCCTGGCCTCCCGTTGCGTGGCCTCGTCGATCTGCTCCACCGACATCCGGAGCGTGCCCAGCAGATTCAGCAGCACCTTCTCGAGATCGAGGCTCAGCAGCACTTTGGTGGCCCTCCGCTCCTGCGTCGTCGCGACCGTGCAGCTGCTGTCACTGTAAAAGTCACTCCGCAGGGCCTCCAAGCACGAGATCAGCACTTGGTGGGTTGTCTCCGCTTCGCTCAGCTCGTCGTCTCCGTTGCTGCCATCTCCGTCGCCGTTGTCGTCAGCAACCAGGTCGCTGCCTATCACGCGATACACGCGATTCTTGTACACCGTGGTGAGGATCTTCTTGGTGCGGACCATCGCGAGGTGGACGTCGTTGTTGTCCGTGTACAGCAGGTCGATCCGCATCACCTCGGAGCGCAACTGCTCCACAGTGCCATACAGACGCAGTTGCAGCTCGAAGGCGGCGCTGCGCAGGACCTTGTCGCGGCTGTTGGTCAGCGCCTTCACGATGGAGGTGAGCCGAAGAACCGCATTGAAGGAGGTGTCGCAGGAGCACAGCTCGATGTCAAAGCGAGTCTCGCCAAACGCCCGCTCCCAGAGCTGCGCCGGCTCTTCGTCGTCGCTCGGCTCGAGGTACTCCGCCTCCGCTGCCTCGTTGGTGGGCCTCAGGCTCGGCAGCGCAGGAAAGGCCGAGAGGCCGACCATCCGGAACAGATGCTGGCGCAGCATGCCTCTCGCCCGCTTCTTCGTTTCCATGGTCACCTTCGCCCTGAGAGTGGCCGCTTCCAGCTGAGCGCCTGGCTGGAGCTCCTCCGGCCGGACCTTCGCCACGTCCAGCGCGTGGGTGTGGCGGATGATGGAGGAAATCATGTGGTCAATGCGGCAGTCCAGCACCATGTGGAAGAGCTTCATCGCCCGGCGGCGGATGACGAAGGCCGAATGCTGCTGGCGCTCGCGCTTCGCTTCCGTCGACGCCACCTCCGAGAAGTCGATGGCCGAGTCGTACAGGGTCGGGCTGGACACGCGCAAGCCGAGATTCTCGCTAGGCTGCGGAGACTCCAGCGAGTCCCTCCGCACATCCACGCCTGCGCGTGGCTCTTCCGGGAGCCTCTCCAACAAGCAGACGAGCATCTCGAAGAGCTCGCGGACATGGGCCATCTGGCGGATGCCGTGGAAGTGCATCAGGTTGTCGCACAGGTCCAGCACGGCGCCGCACAAGTCCAAGAAGTCGCCGGAGCGCTCGTCGCGCTCCGGGCTCCAGGAGCTGTTGTCGATGCATTCCTTTAAGCACGCAAAGGCCAGATTGCGACAGCTGGTGAGGAAGTCCTCGCGCCCCTGCGGAGAGGCGTCGAAGAGCGGATCGCCCGCGTTCTCGTCGTGGAACAGGCGCCACGTGTCCAGCTCCGTTCCGAAGGAACTCCGGCTGTCGTCGCCGCTGATCGATCTCCTCGTCGTCTCATTGATGACGTCCTCGGTGTTGACCACGCGAACGCGATTGTTGATCGGGATGCGATGGGTGGACCAGCGCTCCAAGAACAGACGGACCAGCAGCTCGCTGTACGCCGAGCGGATGATCTCCGGCACGTGGGCGCTGGACATGATGGTGCACACCGTGGTGGGGTCATACCCCTCCAGCTGCTCGGCAAAGTCGTGAGCCTTCTTGTATCCGTGTCGGCACAGCGCAGCGACCAGGCGGACGGCTGCCACGTGGTACATGGTGAGGCGGACCTCGTCGTCCCGAGTACTTGGGCCATTGCCGCTCGCAATGCCGCGTCCCAGGCTGGAGCTGAGGACCTCTTCCCGCGCACGGCGCCGCGCGTTGGATCGCGTGGCCACCGGCGACACGAGCTCCGCCGCCGACAAGTACTCCTTGTTGAACTGCAGCCTGGACTTGCCGGCGATGCTAAGCTTCACCACGAAGCCTTCCGAGTCCTCGGGACGGAAGCACAGCTGGACGGACTGAAGCGTCTTGTGCGGCGAGACCACCAGACGCACCGTCGGAAGCAACCATTTGCTCGCGTCCACCACTTGACTCAGGATCCAGATCTGGTTGCGAAAGCTCGCCGTGCACTGCACGCGCAGGATGTCGAGGAGCCGAGCGTTGTAGCCGCGATGCCGCAGGAGATACAGCAGCTCAGACACGTCTCTCTGGACCGCCTCGACGGACGTGTCCTTCATCACGTGGGACTGATACGCGTAGGCGGCCTCCAGCATCCCGCCCGCTAGGCCGTAGCTCAGCAGATTCTTCAGCAGCGGGACCTGCGGCACGAGAGACATCTGGCACCGGAAATGGTTCTTGACGAAGGCGCCGCCGAGCGTCGTGATCGCCCGAAGCAGCGACCTCAGGTTCGAAATGTTGGGGAGGCTGCTCTTGTCGGCGTCCAGGATCACCTGCACGGGAATGCGGCGCAGGCTGCTCCGGTCCTCGCGGGACAAGAGCTCGGAGAACGCCTGCGAGTCTGTCGAGGCTGGCGAGAGCGCATGCTCTCCGAAGTCGATGGTGAGCTGAATGAACTCCAGCAGCATCTGCACGATGTTGTGCTCTCGAATGAGGCGCTGGAAGCCCCGCGGACCCAGCCACTTGCCCATCGCCGAAGTGTGCTGCTCGCCGCCCATCGTGAATGTCGACGACAGGGTCGACCCGGCCGCCGCGTCCGGCCCCAGGGAGGCGTCGCTGCCCTTCGCATTGTTGATGAGCTGGATGAGATGGTAGATGACCACCAGCGCCGGGTTCACGGCCTTGGTGGTGAAGGCCGCCAGCGGGGACAGCAAGCCGATGGAGAGCAGCGGGCGAACGGCTCGCGCCCCATCGTCGGTGGCCTTGCCTTCCAGGCGCGCCTCCGAGTCGTGGTCGTAGTCGATGTCCAGCAAAGCTCGTCTCGCGAGGTCCACGGGCCTTTTGTGCGGCAGGTCCCTCAGGTTGCTCAAGCTCTGGCAGCGCCGCGCCGTCTGGGCTTCGCTCTCCGGCTGATTCAGCTTCATGCGGAGCAGCAGCGAGCGGATCGTCTGGCGCAGGTTGAAGGACGCGCAGGACAGATGCTCCAGCCGAATGATCTCCGACGACGACACCTTCACGCAGGCGAAGTAGTCGGTGGAGTGGCTGATCCGCTTCGGCTGCAGCTCCACGGGAGAGCCCTCCTCGTCGCGGGAGACGGCGGCCGCCTCGGCCTCTCCGCGGTTCTCCAAGCGGCTCTCCGTGAACATCGCGCAGCTGCCCTTGTCCGTGCCGATCCACATTCCGGACAGGCAGTGGCGCAGCACGAAGATCGTCATGGCCTCTCCGATGGGGCCGCTTGGGCGGGCCGCATTCCTGGACAGAACGTGCGAGGCGGACTCCAGCAAGCGAGGATCCAGCGCTTCCGCCATGTCGTCTACCGTCAAGGTGCAGGAGGGTCGGCTGGAATGCACGGCCTGGGTCTCAGGCGCGTCGGCTTTGCCATCTTGGGCCTCCGTGCTGGAGCGCATGATGATCTGGAAGAGCGTGGGGTCCCAGGGCCCGCCGGAGGTGTCGAGCATGTCGAAGTGGCGCAGGAGGCATACATGGCCGTCCCGGACGGTGAGGAAGCGGCCGGACATCACGTGGCGGAAGCGGATGCGCGCCATGCTTCGACTCACCTCCTCCAGCGACAACTTGCCCTCCGCCACCGTCTCGGGCTCCACCTGCCAAAGGGAGAAGCTGCTGGCGTTGACTCGATTCCTCCGGCGCGGGTCATCGCAGTCGGCGCGAAGGTTGACGTCGCCGTAGGCGGCCTCTTCTTGCTCCGGAGAGGCCGCACTCTGGCCGGCTTGCTGCCTCCGCAAGCTGGCGTCCTTGTGGTAGGACACGAAGCCGCAGTTGCGCTGCGACTCACAGTGCATGTACGAGCTGGTGCGCAGGTGGCAGATGCGGATGAAGTCTCCCACGAAGAAGCGGAAGGGCAGCCGCTCGATGCTGCTGCTGTGGCCCTGGAAGCAGATGAAGCGGAACTGGGACGGCTCGAAGGCGGCGTTGATCTCCTGGTTGCCGTACAGATGCAGGTAGCGCTGCCACCTGCTGCTGAAGAGGTACAGCTCGTCGTACTCCTGCACTTCCGTGAGGTGGCCCTCGGGCAGCGGAATCTGGATCTCGAACCAGCTGTCCAGCCATACCTCCTGCACCTGCGTGTTGGACTCTTCGTAGGCGGAGGACGCCGCTCTCCACGCGGATCGACCTCGAGAGTCGCGGCCGTTCACGGTGGACACGCTGGAGCTTCGTCGCGGCAACCGTGCTGGGCGCCTCTTGGTGGGCAGCCGATTCTCATCCACCTTGTCAAAGGACGAGTCCTTCACCTCTCGCCCGTCGCCCTTGGCCTCTGCGTCGTTGCATGGCAGACGACGCAAGGAAACCTGACGCACACCGACTCGGCTTAGTACCCCTCTGCATGTTTTCTGAGGCCGCAGCAGAACAGACAGACACACGCTATGGTTCCGAACCTGCATGCTGAGATCTTCGCCCAGAGACCTCTCGTTGACGTTGATGCACAGATTCTTCCCACTGAGCAGATGTCGCAACTGCACGCAGTGGCCGAAGGCCAAGGACGCGGATCTGAGCAAAAGACGAACGGTGGATGAGCACACACTCTCTCTCTCTCTCTCTCGCTCCTCTGGCCTTGGGGTGTTTCCGAGTCTGGGTGGCCCGTCCTCAGCATGGGCATTCTCTTTGGGCCTACCTGGGATTCCGTGCCACACTGCCGCCATCCCGCGTGCTGTAGCGATGGATCTCCTGTGGTTTGCAGCAATTGGACACTTCAAAGAGCGCGTCCGACAGCCGCAGCGGCTCTTCCGTTCCCTTCCGAAATGGCTGGACGCCGCATCTAGCAGCACAGAAGCAAGATCGAGTCAGCCACCCGTCTCAACCCACGTCTCTGGAAGTCTTGTGCGTGAAGATGTTGTGATCTGCGTGTGTGCTCTGTGGCCTCTCTTCTCTTGGCTTCAGGCTTTCGGCTTGCGATGCTCTCACCGTAGATTCCAGAAGTGCGAGGACGAGATGTGGTCTCCATGCACTTCTGCCGCCACATAGCCCACCGGCGTCTGATCCTCCTCGGACAGCGCGTGGATGAGCACGCGGTCCCCGACGCGCATGGCTGTCTGTCCCCGCTGTGCGCGACACCCCAACTGCGTCGCTCAGGCTCCGCATCGACGGTCCATCTGCCGTCCTCCCTGTCCAAAGGAGCGTCAGGGCACAGCGCCGCTCGCCAGTGCTATGCGCGCTTCACCTCCGACTTGGACTCCGATGGCGGCGATCCGGAGAGAGCCGAGCGTGTTTGAAGTGTTTGAAGTGTTTGGTGTTTGGGTTTTGCTTTGTGTTTCCTGTGTTTCCCCTCTTTTTGAAGGCCGGACGCGGATGTAGGAACGGGCCGGTCCCCCAGGCGCGCTATTGCCGCTTTACACTCGGCGGCTTTCACCAGAAGGGGTCCTGGGTCGAGGGGCCTTCGACGAACTCGCGCCAGCGCGAACTATGGCTCAGGAACGGAGACGCGGTGGAAGGGGAATACAGTAGTCGAGTTCCACAAGGAAAGATCTTGGACTACACCGGAGTGCTCCGGAGCGAATCAAAACATGGAGTACTCAATACTCAATACTCTATGGTACTCAGTATGTGGTACTCAACCATGAGTATATAGTACACCATACTCCATCCTCATCTCACGATTCATGCGGGCGTACCCAAGATGGCAGAGCGAAAATCATCGGAAAGATCGAAACGCCACAAAGTGGATCCAGATCGCTCAGAGCGCCGCTAGCTACTGATGCGCTGAAGAGAGCGGAAGTGGTTGCGATGGAGCGCCTAGAGCAGGTGATCGCCAGGCAAGGCGTTGCGCTGCTAGGTGAGTGTTGGATCTTTGAGCTCCTTCGGCTCTTTGACGCCTCTCATTTTCAGTGGAAAGCTGAATTGGGATCTGATCTGTGTCCGAAGATGGCGGCTTGGCAACGCAACTGGAGCGCATGGGCGAATCGCTCGCGGATCACCTGTGGTCGGCCCGATTATTGGTCCACGAGGCTGGGCGGAGGCGCATCCAAGACGTACACAAAGCGTATGCAGAAGCAGGGGCGAACATCCTCACATCCGCGGCCTACCAAGCGTCCTACGCGGGATTCTCACAAGCGGGACTTCGTGATGAGCAGATTGACGACCTTCTGTTGGCCTCAACGAGCATGTGCCGAGAAGTCGCAGGAGACTGCCTCGTGGCTGCCAGCGTCGGGCCCTACGGAGCAGCTCTTGCCGACGGCTCGGAGTACACGGGTGCGTACGATCGAGACGCGGATGGCCTCCGGGAATGGCACCTCCGTCGGCTTCGCAAGCTCGTCGCAAGCCGACCGGACTTCTTGGCGCTGGAGACCATTCCCTCTGCAGAAGAAGTCCGCGGCCTCTTGGAAGCCTTGCAAGTGATCCGGGCCGAAGGGGATGCTCCCCTTCCCCCGGCTTGGCTGAGTATGAGCGTCAAGGACGCCGACGGAGGCGTCGTGCTCGCGTCGGGAGAGCGGCTTGACGAGGTCGTGCATTTCGTGTGCGCGCAGGACCTCGCGTCGGCTGGGCGAGGCCGATTGATCGAGATTCTGGGCGTGAACTGCTGCAAGCCAGGTACGTCGCCGGTGCGTGCGATCTTGTTTCGGCCGCACCAAGCTTGTCAGACGCTCACGTGCGTGTACTGCTCCTCAAAGCGCTGGCGACCCGGGCCATCAGAACAGTGCGACAAGCCATGGCACACGCTGCAGCGGGCCAGACTTCGGAGCAGCAGGAGCGGCGCGTCATCGTGTACAGCAACCGGGGCGAAGACTGGGACCCGCACAGCAAGTCTTGGGTGGGCACGGGGCCGGAGGAGGCCTCCGACTTGGAGTATGCGGCGGAGGCAAAGCGCTGGATCGACGCGGGCGCGTCCATCATTGGTGGATGCTGCCGCACGACGCCGGACACCATTGGACAACTGAGCTCAACGCTGACAAACCAGGGAGGATCTCTTCCATAGTGACCCTTCCGTCTTGCCTAGTTGATCACCACCCTGATCCCGACTTTTTTCCTCTCTTGACGGCCCGTGCTGAGCCTAGGTGAGCAAGCGACGTAGCTCGGGGCTCCATTGCATCCGCTCTGGTCCCTTGGACGAAGTGCCTCTTCTCACTTCCGCACACACCACCGGCATGGACATGAGTGTGTCTATCCTATCATATCCTATCGTATCGTATCCTATCCTATCCGAGACGTTCTTTTACAGCTCGCCTACGACGCCGTCAACAGGATTCCATCCTAGCCAAGGGGGGGATCGACATCCCCGTACGGGAGGGACCGATTAAGGAATTGTCTCGTAGTCTCGGTGCGGATTATAGTAGCGATGCCACACAGAGACTACCACCAGAGCCATGACGCAGCCCAGCATGAAGGTCACGAAGTGCTGGAGGAGTGAGAACGGCGGATTGTATCCATAGTATGCGTGATGCACAGGAGGGACACTCATGGTGACCGTCAGGCCGAGCTCCTGCATGAGCGACTTGTGGGTGTCGATCGGGTAGGTCACAGGGATGTCGGCCAGGGATTCGCCTCGAATAAACCGCGACGCCATCTCGAACGCCGCTTCCGGTTGGTCCATCGGAAGGAGATGGCCCGAGTTGACCACCACGACGAAGTACAGGTTGCGGACCTCCTTGGTATAGCCAGCCACTTGGTAGGAGTCCGATTGCGGGTCGCCCAGGACCCATAGACTTCTCTTGGCTTGGAGCCAGGCGTCGTGGTTGCTCCAGTCCATCTCGTCGAGCAGGACCTGCGGGTGAAGGGGAACTACATTCAGTCCTGTGTGTCGTCGAGGCTCGCGCCGAGCATCCTACTCGGGGCATCCTCCCGTGGACAGTCTGCCTTCCCAAAGGCGGCAAACTCAATTGCCGTACTTCGGGGCAGACGCTTGGCACTCTTGCAGAGAATGTGAGGAGACGCCGCCATGGTTCTTGGCGGCACACCTGTCTGTCCTGCGTCGCGCTCAGAAGATGCACATACCTGAGTGCCCAAGGTGTTGCAGTTCAGGTCCCGATTGCCCGAGTACACGAGGGCGCGCACCTCGCCCGATACCGCATCGGAATGATCCAAGATGTACTTGAGCTGCGAGACGGACTGTGACGGCGTGTCGTGGCCCATCGCGCTGTTCACATCGTCGTTGCACACCACCCAATCCTTCGCCTCGTGGTCCTCCCAGGCGTCGCCCCCGTAGTCGAGCAACGCCAGCTCCAGAGCCGTGGCATTGGCGGCCGACCGCAGCACCTTCCCGCTCACGTGCAGCGCCTCCTTGGTCCTGTTGTCCGTGAGGAACGTCCGCATCACGCTGTCCGGCCGTAGCTCGTCCCAGTACGCGTTCACCGGCACGTCGTAGAGTCGCGTGTCGTACTGATTCGGCATTCCTGCCGCCGCCATCCCGATCTGCATGATGTTGCAGGCCTCGAAGTCTCCGCGGTCCTCCACCTTCTTCGACAGGGCCTTGGTGAGGCACGCCTCTACCAGCTGAGTGAGCTGGACGCGAGCTTGCCGGTCGATCAGTCCGTTTCCGTACAGCAGGTCTGCGTAAGCGCGGGTCTGCGCAAACGGCTCCATCCAGCCGTTGCCGATGCCAACGCCCTTCAAGTGGAGGCGGAAAAGGGGCGAGTCGGGCGGCAGCTTCTTGTTCCGATGCAGAATCTCCGACGCGGCGGCGGGGACGTACTTTCCCGCGTAGCTCTCGCCGAAGAAGTAGATGTCGCTGGTTTGGAAGCGCTTGAAGACCCGAAGGAAGGTCTGCAGGAAGGCGTAGAGGTCCGTCGCAACCTGCTTCTCGCTGCCCAGGTAGTCGTGTGCACCGGAGCCGTCTGGATCGAAGTACGTGTAGCCCGTGCCCACGGGGTGCTCGATGAAGAGCGTCGGGCCGATGCGGTTCCACGAGTACGCATTCATGTCCGGCATGAAGTCGTACGTCGGAAGGAAGAACGGACCGAGCTCCATGATGTTGCCAAGCAAGCTGCTGCAGCCCGGTCCGCCGTTCGTCCTATCACAAACGCTTCTCGTTAGACGCATATCCGCGTTCTCTCAGATCCGTTTATCTTCATATGGTCTTAAGCTTAAATGCTCAAATGCTCATGTGCTCACGGGCTCATGTGCTGAGATGCTCATGTGCTCATGTGCTGAGATGCTCAGAAGCTCAGATGCACAGATGCTCAGACGCTCAGATGCACAGATGCTCAGACGCTCAGATGCACAGATGCTCAGATGCTCATCACCATACTCGCGTGAGGTCCTGCTCATGTAAGGAATCTAGCAAAGGGGGGGAACGAGAACGCACCACAACACAAGAGGAGCCTCGTCGCGGTCGACCTCGCTATCCTCCGGAAGATCCACCAGCCAGAAGAACAAGTGACCGTCCCTGGCGCAGCGATCAGATGGTCCATGTGGAATCCGCGTGGTGCAGAAGATGGCAAGTCACCTGGACGCATCCGACACGGAATCGATGGGCAGCAGTCCTGCGTACATCGGTGGCAGCCGCGACGCGTCGAACGCCGGATGGAAAGGCAGGTCTTTAACGCGAAAGAGCTCTTCATCCTGGGCGACATCCATTACTCTTTCTCGCAAGGACGAGACTAGGAAGTCAAGACGCCTCACCGCATTCGTTGCAGATGCCCACAAGAGGAGGATCGCACAGCCGAGGCGCGTCATGGCCCAGCCGCAAACCCTCTCCGCAGAATCTGGCGGCTTTCGGCGCAGCACAGCAGGCGAGAAACGCGTGCGTCGCTCGCTTAGAGCTACTCCAGCAATTCGTATCTCTGAATCGAACGGATGCGACTGAATAGTGGCGTCGCAGCTGTGGCCCTTGTGCTCTCCCGCGCGTCGCTCGACACAAATTCAACTTTCGTCGCGCACGGACTTCGTTCTTGTTATAATGCGTACAGAGATGGAAACGGGGGGATAAAAGACTGGTCTTCGTCCTGAAGCTCCGTTTTCGCTCTCCAGGAGACCGGTGCCGGGAACGCCTTCTCTGGGCCTTTCCGTCGTCTGTCGCCTGGCCTTATACCCTTTAGTCTAAAGCTGAAATCTGGGAAGACGCTTGGGCGACCATGCCAAAGTTGAAGCAGCCGAGGCGCAATCCTGCGTATGCGTTTTATGATGCGAATGGCGTGCTGTGGCTTGGTCATACCAAGCGCGACCGAGCGGGGGAGCTCAAGCAGATCGTGGATTTAGACTCCACCTTTCGCCTCCCGAGCGGAGACGCGCCAGGCCAGGAGTCCGAAGGGAAGAAGGGCGAAGAAACCAAAGAGGAGGGCAAAGGAGGAGAGGCGGAGAAAGAGCAGAGCGAAGAAACACCGGAGGTGAAAACCTCGACTCTTCATTCCCCACTGCGGTCCCAACTGCTTCTCACTGCGGACTTCTACAGGCGACGTCGTACTACATAATCTCGTCAGAATGGGCCTACCGATGGCTTCTCTTCGTACAAGGCGTCTACGGCCGGGCACCGCCCCCCATAGAGAATGAGGTACGCACGGCGGTGGCGGCAGCGCACCCTCTCAAGTTCCAATTGCCGCGTCGGGCCAGTGCGGAACTCTGAAAGAGGACGTGGCTTTCAGTTGCTGCTGGAAAAGGACGAAAGTGGCAACTACGTGCCCTTGCCGGAGCTTCGGATCGACAACGCGGAGCAAGAGGGGGACTTTCGCGTAGTGACCGGGCCCGTCTGGAGCAAGTTCTGCAGCTTCTACCCGGGGAGCGGCCCTGAGATTCAGCTGGAGCCAGCGTTACAGGTTGGTCCCGATGCGCCGGATGCCGAAGAAGCGTTTGGGATGGAAGCCATGACCTTCTCTTTGGATGTGGCATGTGGCTGTGACCATTGAAGGAACAAGTCGATAGTGGAGAACTGCGCATGCCGTGGGTGATCGACCAGGCTTATAAGCCGCCAGCGAGTCCGCCGGTAAGCAAACTAGCTCCCTTGCTCCATGTCCTTTGCCCATGGAACTCCAGCTGCTGAGCTCTTCGCTTCTGTGGAGAAGGTGGATGCGTTTGACGATACACACAAGGAGCTGGACTACGACAGACAGGTGCGGCTTGCTTCAGGGAGACGCCACCCTTCAACTTCTGCTTCCATTCTCCTCCTCCTCCTCCTCCTCCTCCTCCTCCTCCTCCTCCTCAACATTCCTTCGCCGCAGAAAGCCATTACAGACATCCGCCAGCGATATTTGGAAAGCATGCTCGGCCCAGACCCCAAGGTTGACTTGGAGGAGCTGGAATTCATCTCCCCGGAGGATTTGGAGGAGATTGAACAGCTGGAGAAACCAGAAGGCGAAGGCGGCGACGAAGCGGGATCAAACGACCAAGAGAGGACACAAAAGCCATGCTGCGCAGTCATGTGAGCAGCAAGGCAAGGCCTTGCGGGCTTGCTTCGAAGCAAAGGACTCGAGTGCGTCCCTTTGCATGCTATCACTGGCTACCCTTCCAGCCCATCCCAGCTTCCCGCAACCCCCTGCTGACATGTGCTGACATCGTACTATTGGGCGGCGTCGGACATCTCCCGGATCTTTGCGTCGCAGCGCAAGGCCATTTGGTCCGCAAGGAAGACCATATTCTGCTGGCCGTCCATGGTCTTAAGGGCGTCGGATGCTCGGCGCCATGAATCCGCTAGGTTGCTGAGGAGCTCCGGGCGCGGATCGATCTCCATGACTCGTTCCGTGTTGTTGGCCGCTTCGCTTAGCTGCATGGTGCTGATGAGTGCGGTCACGCTGTTGACCAGCATGACAGGGTCGTCCGGTTCCAGCTCTTGGGACCTCGTGAAATGTGCTGCAGACTCCGGCATCCGATCCAGAAACCCGAGGGCCAGGCCCCGCCGATGGTAGGCCTTTGCCAACAGGCCCGTCTCCCCCGCGTCGATGGCGCGCTGGTACGGCTCCAGCGCTGGCTCTGCCTTGCCAACGCCCAGCAGGTACTCGCCGTAGAGAAGATGCCAGTTTGCGACGTCCGATGCGCTGCCCTTTCCGACTTCGCTCAAGGCACGCACTCGCGGCTCGGCTTCTTCGTCGCGGTACTTTGCCAGCTGTCGCGCGCTGAAGGGCTTGGGGTACCAAAAGTGCATGATGAGGGCATAGCGCGTGCCTCTGGTGACCGTGTGGACTCGGTGGGGCATGGCGGACACGTAAGCCAGCACCGTGCCCTGATCTCGGGTGACGTTCACGGCCCCGACCTGGAGATCGCCGCCCTCGTAGTCCTGGCTGTCGCTGAGCTGCAGCGTCACGGTGAGGAGTCTGGTGCGGGGCTTCTTGGCCGCCTCGGGATCCGTGTTCGGGCCAGCATCCGTGTGCCAGTGGAAGTGGCCGCCCTCGGTGGCGCCGTAGCGAAGAACCTTCAGGTCCACGCCCGTCTTGTCCAGGCCGGCGATCTTCCAATGGTTCTCGTTGGTGCTCTCCACGGCCTCGCGCAGCATGGACGCCAAGCCCGCATATCGAGACTTTTCGCAGGGCATGTCCGTGGTGTGCGAGCACAGCCACCACGTCTCGCTCACGCGCTCCTCCTGGGCGCCCAGGCTGGTTTGGGACTTCTCCTCGTGCAGGATATGCTCCGCCTGGCTGGCCTCGATGAGCTCGTCGCACTCGCTGCTTGCCAGCTTCACGGGCGCCACTGCATAGGCTTGAGTGGCTTGAGAGGCGTCGATGCCGTGTCCAGGAAGGCGAAGCAACACGGCAGCGGCAGCGCCGATCACGGCCAGTAGCCCCACTGCTGCCGCCACGTAGAAGAAGCTGCTCGAGGCCGCTGCTGGCCCTGCATCCTCCTTGCCGAGCCGCGCCCGACTGCTCCTGCTGCTTTTCTTGGCCTTGCTTTTGCTCTTGCTCGGCTTGCCCTTGTCTGCCTTGGCCATTGGTCGCTGCGCTTTGGGAGCCTTCTGTGGCGTTGGGCGCGCACCGAGAGACGCGAGGAAGGCCCCACCGGAGGAGGGGGAGCGAAGGAATCTTTCCAGGAGGGTCATGTGTCTTCTTGCGCGGATATCATAGAGCGAACCTTTGCTCCGACGGACTCGATTGAAGGGCTCTAATTGGTGGATCTTCCCCCTCAACCGTGTCCTTCTCCCATAGTTACGTGAGTCTGAGCTGAGATCTATATGAGTCTCGTGATCTCTTCGCTATATGAGCATACAGTAGGAGCCGCTCCGTTGGAATTCCGCGCGTGTTTGGGGTTTGCGCCGCGCCACAAGTTGCCGAGGCTCTTGTTCGGCGCGTGGACGTCGCGGCACGCCCGTGCTTGCATACGCGCCTGTCGCGATGGAGTTCGAGCGCGCGTTGTACCGCGTGTACGAAAAGGCCATGGACACCTTGGTGCTGGATGAGCCTCTCGTCATGCGGGCAGAGGCCATGCGGCCCTCTCGCTGCTGTAAATACGTGTTCGGGGCGCTCACTGGCTACATGCTGTTCATGCTCATTTGCCTGGTGGCCATGCACAAGTCCTACATGGGCCACAGCGAGTGCCTCGGTGCGGCCAAAACCGCCGATCCGATCCGATGCGCAGCAAGCCTTGCCTCACCCACTCTGTGCTGCGTCTGTCTCCAGCGGAGGGCCTGGAGATGTACCAGCAGCGCCTGCGCAACACGGGAGTGAACACCACGCGGGATTTCCATCCAGGGGTGAGCATGCGGCGGCCATGGCGCGAGGAATGGAGGCACGACGGCGCTCACGAACCAGCTTCTCGACAGGTGGATGGCGTGCTGCAGCTGCATGTGGGGGATGCGGACGCGGTGAACCAGCTGGTGTTCGACAAGTACTTCTCGCCCGTGGTGGAGAATCCGGTGGACGGCAATCTGGAGGTGGAGGAGGTCGAGCGAGAGGATCAGCGGCCGGATTTCCGAGCGCATTATCGCTTCTCGGACACCACGCCTCTGCTGTTTGTGGGACCGCGCTTCATCACAAACCACAACATCGCGGTGCACAACGTGACCATCTCCCAGTCCTGCCTCCGGAGCATGTCGTACAGCTTGCCCTTTCTGGTGAACATGGACCTGGACAGCATCGTGCTCAACCAGGTCTTCCACTATTTCCACCGCGGAAGCCTGGTGGGCGTCGACGACCCGCACTTGGAGAGCGCGGACAGCGAGGCCATGCGCCGGAGGACCCGGACGCTGCCCTATGAAGACAAGGATGACGACCCGCCGCCGGCGCACCGCGTCATTTGGACCTGGAGCGAGCGGATTTTGCGGGCTCCGCCGTTCGGCGCGCCCCAGGATCTGGTGCGCACCGCGCTCGTGGTCAAGGAGAAGGTGGTCAGCATCGTCACGGCTCTCTTTGCCCTGTTTTTGATGAGCAACACGACGGCCATGCTCGTGCGGCACCTGATCGCGAGTGGAGTGGCCCTCGTCATCCCCATGCTGGCGTTCATGCAGGCGTTCTGCGGGATGCACGTGGACGAGAACGTCGTGGCGGCCTCGTATCCGTGGCTCGTGCTGCCCATGCGGCAGATGCGGCAGCCGTCCCTCATTGTGGCGGGGCACTTGGGCTTCCTCGTGGTCATGTACACCATGTACGAAGCGTCTCAGGCGCTTTGGGCGAACTGGCTGTACCCGCGATTGGTGGCCAACGGGACGTACCTCTGGCTGTTCGCGCTGGTCATGGTGCTGGAGTACTACAGCATGGTGTTTCTGCGGTCCAAGGCGGCGATTGGCTTCACGCCGCGGATGCTGATGGGCTGCCTGCTCTGCTACCACCTGTACATCTACTCCTTCCCGGCGGGGTTCTTCCGACCGGTGCTGATGCTGCTCTGCTCGGTTTGTGCGCACATCTGCATCTACAGTTGCTTCAGGTTAGAGAAGGCTGCGTTGCTGTCGGGGGAAGTCAGCTTCGAGCAGCCGCGCGGGGCGTTCTTCCGGCTGCCCTACCCGGTGTGGCAGGCGGACCTGCCGCCGCTGTGGTCGGTCTTCGTGCCCCCGAACGAGACGAGCACGACGGTCTACCACCAGCCCGTGCCGGCCCGGCATGAGCGAGGAGCGGCCGCGGCTGCGCCGGTGGCTGCGGCGGCGGACCAGGAGGAAATAGAGGTGGCCGAGAACCCTCCCGGCATCACAATCCGCTCGGACCCGCCGGCGTCCGACGAGCTGCCGCGCGTGAGGGCGCGCGTCGCGGCGCGCGGTGCGGAGCGCGTGTAGATACAGAGAGACAACCCGCACGGACGGAAGACAATGTCATGTTCTTTCTTATGCAACGCGACAAAATTGTACACGATCTTCCGCCTCAGTTCTGTGGGGGCGGGCCGTAGGCTCTGGCAAAGGGGTCTAGCAATCCGTCGGCATTCACATCTCCACCCCACTGGAAAATGGCCGCGCCCCAGCTCAGCCCAGCGCCGAAGCCGGCGCATGCGATGACGTCGCCCTTCTTCACCTTGCCGCTTGCCACCGCTTCGGCGAGAGCCAGCGGGATGGAGGCTGCCGAGGTGTTGCCGTAGTCGCTAAGGTTGGTGATGATCTTCTCCTTGGGGATGCCCAGCCGATCCGCCACGGCTTCCATGATGCGGATGTTGGCCTGGTGCAGCAGGAGCCAGTCTACCTGCTCCACGGTGATGTCCGCGTTCCGCAGCGCTTCGTCGAGGACCTGCGGCACGCGCGACACGGCGAAGCGGTAGACCTCCCGGCCGTTCATTTGGATGGCGTTGTAGCTTCCCCCCACCACGCGCGTGCCTTGCGGCGTGGCCAAGTCCCTCGGTTCCCCCTTGAACAGCAGGTTCAGTTGGTCGTGGCCGCCCCCGTCCGAGTGCATGGCGAAGCCCAGGACGCCGCCTTGGCCTTCCGTCTCGGTCGCCCCCAAGACCATCGCTCCGGCGCCGTCGCCGAAGAGGATGCAGGTGTTTCGGTCGTCCCAATCCACCCAGCGGCTAAGCGCATCCGCGCCGATCACAAGGGCGCGGCGAAAGGCGCCATTGTGCAGGAACTGCGACGCGGTCACCGTCCCGAACAGGAAGCCGGAGCACGCAGCCGTGAGGTCAAAGGCCACCGCGTTGCTCGCGCCGAGGTTCCTGGCCACCGTGGACGCGTCGCCAAAGAGGTCATCTGGACTGGACGTGCAAAGGATCACCAAGTCCAGGTCCGCGGCATCGCACTTGGCAGCTTCTAGCGCATTCTTGGCCGCCTGGGTCGCGAGGTTGGCAACGCTCTCGCTGCTCTCGTCGTAGTCTCCCAGTACTCGCCGCTGGCTGATGCCGGTCCGCGTGCGAATCCACTCATCCGACGTCTCCACCACACCTGTCATTCCACCAGCAAACCCATCTGAGTCCATCATCTCTTCCTTTCGTTTGATTTTGTTTTCTGTTTGCTGCTCTCTTTCTCTCTCTCTCTCTCTCTCTCTTTCCCTCTCTCAGTTTCTCTCTTTTCCCAATGTCCTCTGTACCTTCCAGGTCGCTGTTTGTGACGACGCATTGCGGGCTGGCGCAGCCCACGCCCAGCGGCACTGCCTTGAGGAGGCCGCGGCCTTTGTGCGGCTGGTCCAGATCGACGCTGGAGGCGATGTCTCCCTCGGACACCGCTCTCACGGTCAGAGACGGACGCACGCGGGCGGCGGAGGCGACGAAGCTGAGCGCCTATAGAACAGAGGCGGAAGCGGGCTTAGGCTCACGTTGGGGCGGATCGCGACTGGTGCAGTGGCGCACCTCCATTGGCACGACGAGGAGAAGCGCCAGGCGCAGGAACATCATGCTGCTGCAGAGGACCGACGGAGGCCCTCGACGACAGATGCGGAGAGAGCGCCCTCGCGTCTGTTGGAGGATACGTAAGTGTGGAAACACCGATTTGGGATGCATATGCTGGGGACCGCAGGGATGCAGTACCAAAGTAGGCATGGTCTTGGGAAACGCCATGGATTTGCTGCTGCCGAGGAGTGAACTCCACTCCGGGGGAGGTACCGAACGTGCTGGCAGGGTGGGGACTACAGAAGGATCGAGTTCTAAAGATCGAGGGCCCAAATATGCGCAGAATAGCAAGTCCCGCGATGTGGGACTTACACCAATCACGCTGCCGATTTGCGCCTCCGCAGCGATGGACGTCAGCGCGAAGGACCAATCCCGCGGCGTTTTCGAAAAATTGATCCAATTGCATGGCGGCCTTGAACGATTGGAACTTTGCCTCGGACCAATCAGCTGTTGGCCCAAAGGCAATTCCTGAAATTCCGTTACAGATCATCATCTGGTCATCACAAATCATTTGATAGTAATTAAGTGGAGGAAGGAAAATCTCAATTGGAGCGAACCCGCCGATCCTATCAGCTGATGTTGATGCTTTTATGACGTCGGCGACCATTTTTACGCTCTCTCTCTCCCTTCACTTTCGACGCCTCAAGTGTCGTTCACTCGCACCACTCTGCGCCGCCTGTCTGCCGTCCTTGCCAAACATGCGCTTCTACTGGATTCTCAGCGGCCTGCTGACCGCGCAGATGGCCCACGGCCTGCGAGCCCGCAGGTAAAGTATAGCTGCGCTTCGCGCTGCGAATTCGCTCGGCCAATGCGCGCAACCAATAGGGCCATTCGCATGAGCGCGGCGCCGGAGAAGAAGATTGTGGTGACCGGCGTGGGGGCGGTGAGCTCCGCGGGCGTGGGCGCAGACGTGTACTTCGACAACCTGTGCGCAGGCAAGTCCGCCTTGCACCGGTTGCCCGAATGGGCCGACGAGTTCCCAGCGCAGGTGATCCACATGTGAGGTCTGTGCTGCGGAGATGCAGCCAAGCTCACTCCCTTGCAAACCCAGGTGGGGAGCATGGTGAACGACGAGGAGTTCGACATCAAGCAGTGGATGCACCCCAAGGAAGCGCGCCGGCAGGCTCGTTATACGCACTTCGCCATGGCAGCGTCCAAGATGGCCGTGGAGGATGCCAAGGTGGGTTGAGGCGCTATTGCAGTGGGTGTCGTCGCTGTTGCAATGGCAGATGCCATGGGGCATAGCACACGCAATGCTGCGTATCAAACGCAATGCTGCGTATCAAACGCAGTGCTGCGTATCCAACGCAATGCTACATAGCAATCCCAATGCTGCATTTCAAACACCCAATGCTGCATCTCAAACACCCAACGTTGGACTTGCGTAGATCGACGTGACCAAGCTGGAACGGGAGAAGTTCGGCGTGCTCATTGGCAGCGGCGTCGGGGGAGTGGAGTTCTTCGAGGACAGCTGCGTCGGCTTTGCCGAGGAGAACGGCGGCCGCGCGGGGCTCAAGCGCGTGTCTCCCTTCCTGATCCCGGCACTCATCTCCAACACCGCTTCTGGCATCGTCGCCATCGAGGTACGCGCTTGACTGATGCATCGACTTGGTGAAAACTGCAGGGAAACTTGCCGACCACCCGCATT
>JAAMXY010000009.1:2845-41326 GCA_019677205.1 Pinguiococcus pyrenoidosus | reverse complement strand
CACGGGCACCCACGCGCTCGGCACGGCGCTGGACTTCCTCAAGCGCGGCGAGGCGGACGTCATGATCGCCGGTGGCTCGGAGGCGGCGCTCACTCCGCTCTGCTTTGCTGGCTTCGCGTCCATGAAGGCCATGGTCACCACCTTCAACGACGATCCCGCGCGTGCTTCCCGTCCCTTCGACAAAGACCGCGCCGGCTTCGTCATGGGCGAAGGCTGCGGTGTGCTCATCCTCGAGACGGAGGAGCACGCCAAGGCGCGCGGCGCGGAGATCTACTGCGAGTTCGCTGGGTACGGCGCCACCTGCGATGCCCACCACATCACCGCCCCGCACCCGGAGGGAAAGGGCCTCGCTCGCGCGATTGAGATCGCCATGCACAACGCGGACATGGGAGCGGAAGACGTCTCGTACATCAACGCACATGGGGTACGTCATGTGAACTGGAGATCTTCTTCTTCTTCTCCCATCGCTTGTGTAGGGGATGGTTCTTCGTGGAGGTGGCCGTGCTGAGCTCATCACGTTTGACTTCTGTTTCTCCCTCCATGTGACCTCAATGACGCAGACGAGCACTCCGTACAATGACAAGTACGTACCAATCCTAACTTCTCAAACACACATGCAGAGAAAGACAGACAGACAGACAAAGAGAGAGAGAGAAAGAGAGCACGGCAGATGCTTACGTTTGCTTCTTGATCACCAGGTTCGAGACCATGGCGATCAAGAAGGTCCTGGGGGACCATGCGTACAAGACAAAGATTAGCAGCACCAAGGTACGGTATCTTGGCTTTGCAGCGTTTGCACGATCCACCACCACGAGTAGAGCTCTGACTTTGGTTCTGCATGATCAGAGCATGGTGGGGCATTCTCTTGGAGCAGCCGGCGGCCTGGAGGCCGTGGTTCTTGCGAAGTTCATGAAGACCGGAAAGATTCCTCCTACGATCAACCTTGAGGTACGGACATGCAAAGCCATATCCCGTAGAGGGCGCGGGAGGATCCGCCGCAAAGGCTTCTTCCTGACTTGGGCCCACCCACTTTCAGAATCCCGACGAGGAGAGCGGCTGCGATCTGGACTACGTGCCGAATGAAATGCAGCAGCTTGACCCGAAGGACATCAAGGGAGCGCTCAGTGATAATCTAGGTACGACCCCTTCGCGGCTGTTTTGGCTTTCGTGGCCCCTGCCTGCCGTTCGCACCTCTAACACGGCTGTGGCAGGCTTCGGTGGTCACAACGCTTGCGTGGCCTTCAAGCAATATGCATAGAAGTTCACATGCGGAGTTCGTGGGAAAATGTGAGGAACTGTCCATTCGAAAAGGCTGAGCAACAGCCAGAAGAGATGCGCGAAGCTGCCTGCAAGCAGGAGTTCCCGCTTGATCGCATGTGCATTGACATATCATCAACTTGTGACGTAGCTGACAGCCACCGCACAGGGGGCCGCGGAGCGCTGTCGTTGTGCTAGGTAGAGTAAGGGCGCCTCTTGTGTGCAGTGGCACGTCTCTTCAACCCACGGAAGCGTAGGAGGATACGTTGCAGTCGCTTCGAGACTTAAGGTATTCAGAAGAGTGTTGTAGCTTTGGTGCCCTACTGCGCGAGCTTCCTCCGCTTGGGCAGGTGCTCCAGCTCCTCGGCCTTCTCGCGAGCGCGGGCCACCACCTTCGCCGGCATCCCGGCCAGAGCTGCGCAGTGCACGCCGTAGGACTCCAGACATGGCCCATCGCGGACTTCGTACAGGAACGTGATGTCCTTGTCCTCCAGCACGCTAGCAGCCACGTGGCGATTCACCACGCCGGGCTCTGCGTCCAGCGCCGTCACCTCGTGGAAGTGCGTGGCGAAAAGGCAGAACGACTTGTTCGTCTTGAGGATGTGGTCGGAGATGGCCCACGCCAAGCCGAAGCCGTCCATGGTCGACGTCCCGCGGCCCAGCTCGTCGATCAGCACAAGCGAGTGCTCCGTGGCGCTTCCCAGGATGCCGCTCGCGTCCAGCATTTCCGCCATGAACGTGGAGATGCCCCGTTGCTGGGCATCACTGGCGCCCACCCTTGCCAGCACCGCGTCCAGCACGGGGAGTTTCGCCTCGGAGCAGGGCACGAAGCTGCCGATCTGCGCCATGACGGAGATGCATCCCAGCGCGCGGATGTACGTCGACTTGCCGCCCATGTTCGGCCCAGTGATGATGTGAAAGCGGCTCTCCTGGCGGTCAAGCACGTAGTCGTTGGCAATGAACTCGACGTCGTCCATGAACTCAACACACGGATGGCGCGCCTCTCGGACGCAATACCCGCCGCTGTTGTCGTCGCTGCCGAGCTGAAACTCGGGCCTCACGTACGGACGCGGCGCAGCCTGCGCGGCAACCGCAAAGCTCAGAAGCACGTCCATCTTCGAGAGGACGGCCCGCGCCTGTTCCACGAGGGGCAGGTAGGTGGCGGCCGTCTCCAAGGCAGAGTGGACCAGGTCGGTCTGCGCCTCGTCGTACTCGCGCGAGACGTCCATCCACTCCCTGGCAGCCTGCTTCAGCGTAGGCGTCGTGAAGTAGGTGCCATTCTTCAGGTGCTGCACGATCTGCACCCTGCCCTTTGCCCGTCGGAGGTCGGCCTGGTCCTTGGCTCCCGGCAGGCGGAAGATGAAGCCGTGCTCCTTCGAGCTCTCGAACCTGATGTTCAGGCCCGGGAACTCCTGCTGGACCTCGGCGTACGCTGCCTCGGCCTCGCCTGCCACTCGGTCGAGGCTCTCCTTCAAATCGGCCAGGGCCGGATTGAACCTGGGATTGACGCGAAGCTCCGGCAGGTTGTCCATGTCGACGACGTGCTCGATGAGCTTCTGATACATCCGGAGCTCGTTCTGAAGGCCTCGCAAGGGCTCCAGAAACTGCTCTACCACTGCGTCGACTTGGGTCTCAGCATTCGACAGGCAGTCGAGCAAGGCCGGCAGGCCAGCCTGGCAGAAGGTGTAGAGCTTGAACAGCTCGACGAGGCCGCCGCGCCTGTTGCGTATGCGGCTTCCTAGCAATTCTAGATCCGGGCACCCCCTCAGCGGTCCGTCCCGCAGGGCGTCGCAGAGGACGGGGTCCTTCACAAAGACCTCCGTCAAGCTCAGACGATCCTCGATGGCCCGCACATCCACGAGGGGCTGCCTCAGCCAGCGCTCGAGGAGCCGCTTCCCCATTCTCGTTTTGCAGTGATCCAGGATGCCCAGCAAGGAGCCATGCGCGCTTGGGTGATCCACCTCCGGCAGCAGATTCACCGCCTCGGCCGCCGCCGAGTCCAGTCGCATCAATCCCTCCAGCCTGCCCGCCTCGATCACGTAGCTGCCCTCGCCGCCGCAGGTCGCCTTCTCCGCGCCAGGACGCGCCAGATTGGCGCCCAGGTCTCCGGATGCCTCGCCGGCCTCACACAGGTCGACCTCCTCCACGATGCGAAGCTCGTTGACGAGGCACGCAATGCCAGCGAGCGGCCGATCCCCCAAGCTGGAGAAGTCTCGGTGCGCGTCGCCAGTGAGGCGCCGCAGGTCGTCTTCTAGGCCCTCTCTGGTGAACGCGGACTTCTGCACGTTGCGAAGCTGAATGCCGCGCTTCTCCAGCAGCTTCTCGATCTTGAACGCATCGCTGGAGGTGGTCCTCGCGCCGCCCAGGCCGGAGACCAGGCAGACCTCCGGCGCCAAGTTCACCAAGAGCGAGTCCAGATGCCCAAACTCCGCGCTGTCCAGGAAGGAATAGGTCTTGAGAGCCCACACGCGGCCATCGAAAGCGTCTGGGCGGGGAACGCGCGCCGCCACGATCACATGCCGCTGCTGCTGCTTCGTTTTCACGTCCAACGTCATCTGCGCCACCAGGGCGCCACTGCTCTCCGATCCCAAGTCCTCCATTCTCAGTCCCCAACGCTGCGCTGCTGCTGCTGCTGCTCTTCAGCCCTCCGCCAAAGGGTTGGGGCCTTTCTTTTCCGGGGGCCAGATGTGACGTGCGTTGGACGCCCCCAACTCAAAGGTTTGAACTGAATTGCGCGGGAAGTCCCGCGGGCGTGACAGACGGAGCATCGGGTGTGGTGGGATCTTCTTGGAAATGTGTTTTGAATCTTCTTATGATGGTATGCTAAATCAGTGTTAGCATTGTAATATCTAAAGTTACAGACTCAACTTGGCGCCAAGACTGCGAGAGGCAGAGAGAGCCACAGAGAGATACCGTGTGAGTATGATGAGGAGTCGTTGAACGCCATCGGCCACCAGCTGCTTGCGCCTTTGAGGATGGCGCTGTTCCATCTGGAGGACATCGGCGTGGTGCTGCTGGTGTATGTGTTCGTGAGCATCGGCGCCAGTCTGCAAGTGCCGCACCAGTGTCTGAACGGCATCCACTTCTTCCCTGCCCCCAACGATGTGCTGCTGGCGTCACTGCGCAGACCAGTTCACAAGCGCCAGAAGAGACCGTCCAAGTCTGCGCGCTTGACTGCGGAACAACGCCTGGAGAGACTGCAACTTCGGACGGACGTCATTCGCACGGGAGCTCTGCTGGAGCTGCCCTTCTTCGATGCGTTTAGTCATCTCGTGCTCTTCACGATCTCCGCTTGCGTTGCCAGGGTGCGTGTTGGTGTTGAGCTTTGGGGCCAGGACAGGGCAGAAAGAGAGAGATGTTGGTGTTGAGCTTTGGGGCTAGGACAGGGCAGAAAGAGAGAGATGCAGATCTTGAGCTTTGGATCTAGGACAGGGCAGAAAGAGATGGAGATGGAGATGGACAGAAAACTGGCTGCAGGGACTGAGGAAAGGCTAAGGCTTCTTGCCCTTCAACGCTTAGGCCTACAGCTTTGCCTACCACTGCCTTGATGACGAGCCCGGGCGGCCGCGCTTCCTTGCAGTGCGCTTTCTGCCGATGACGGTGGTGGTGGTCGCGTTCCACGCGCTGCTTGCAGCGGTCAACATTCTCTTCAAGCAGGGCTTCGGGGCGGAGGCCAGGCTGACCATGCTCGTGTTCGTCGTGGCGTTCCTTGTGGCGTTGGGAATCCAGGGCGCCGACCGGCTCGTTGCCATGCGAGGCCAGGATGGACACGAGGATGAGGACAGGACCTTGGCGGCGTTCAGCTTCACGGGGCATAGCATGCGTGGCGCGGCGGAGGAACTGACGCAGCGCTTCGCCGAGTACATGAGCCTATGGGTGGTGGAGGCCTACTCGGAACAGCCGCCGCCCTTCGGCTTGACGCGGGCGTTTGCGACGGAGAGCGCCCCCGCCGTCCTTGAGTCGCTGCTTCCCTTCGTGCTAGCGCTTGTGTGCGCCTTCGTCGCCATGGCCGTGGTCCTGCCCGCGATGCGCTTCGGAAGTACCTTCTGGGACATCTGTCGGGCTGCTCCGTTGCTGCAGCGCCTGAGCGTGGTCACCGACCTGCTCTTCGCGTGCATGCTGCCGATGATCCCCTTCGTCCCCTCGGCTCAGCTGTTTGGCGAGACGAGCTGGTACCGCCCAGAGCGCTGGCGCGTCCTGTGCGATTGCTTCCTCCTGGTCGCCATGGCCGTCCGCCTTGCGTCCATGCGCATTCACGTGCAGAGCTTCCTGATCGGGGTGGTCAAGTCCGCGAGGGCGCTGCTGCGGGACGAGCACATCGAGATGCAGGTGGTGAAGAGGCATTTCCTCATCCGCCTGTCTTCCATCCCGCACACCGCCGTGCAGTTTGTCTGCCTCCCCTTGATAATGTTGGCGCTGGTGCTGCAGAGCCATAGCGTCGGACAGCACGCCATTGTCCACGCGAACGAGACCGGCACCTTGCCGGCACTGCTCAGCGTGCCGCCCGGAATCTGTGCAGATCTACGCGAAAGGCTTCGCCAGTATGGGATGCATCACGAGCTCCCGGAGTATCGCAAGCGACTGTCCTACGACTCGCTGTACGCCGCCGGTGCGTACGGGATCCCCGGATCCGCCATTCCAGGCATGCCGGAGGATACCTTCCAAGAGGAGGACGTCTCGCTGCACCAGGTAAGGGCCCACGCAAAACCTTCAACCGCTGCGATGCATCTGCGGTGCGTTTCAGTGGGGGGCTTATGTTTTCCCGCTGGATGCTGACCGATCTTTGGGCTCAGGTCTTCGCGAACAACAACACGGCCGACGACATCCCGAGTTTTTTGCGGTCGGTGAGCAGCCGCCTCATCGTGTCTCCGGGGTCCGTGGAGGCGCCCCTGCGCTTCCTGCTGCAGTGGTGCCATGGAAGCTGGCTCCTCTTCTACCTCACGGCGATCGTCTACCAGCTGCGCGCCAAACGAAAAGAAGAGGAGGAACTGGCGCGGCCAAATCAGCGAGAGGCCTCGTTGCCAGACCGCTCGTGCCTCAAGACGAAGAAGTCCTAGGACGCGCTCGCTTCAACCCGCACTATGGAATCGAGTTTTGGTGATGCTTCTCTGTCCTCGCGCTTCCGTCCATGCTTCCTTGAGCAAACCATCTCCGGACGGCCGAGGCGAGCAGCTCTTTGCGCCTGACCTTCGTTCCTCTTGGAGCGCGCCACCCCGTGTCAATGCTTCTCTAGAAGGGGCTGCGCCACCACCTCGGCCTCTACGACATGATTGCTGGCCACCACCGTGCTCTCCAGTTCCTCGATAGAGTGCCAGCTGTGGCGGATGCTCCCCTTGGCCACTTCAAGAACTCGCATGCCCGAGCTTCTAGCGTCTAATTTCAAGGCCTCCATCCCTTCTAGCCCAACCAGCTCCGGAAGCGTCGCCCCATCGCGACGCTCGATCATCGCACCAACGGCCCCTGTTACCACGACTTCGATCTGCCAGTCGATGGTGCTCCCATCTTCGGCCTCCACCGGGACGGAGACCACGCCCCCCGCGTTTGCGTGGAAGTGGCCGCAGAGCCAGAGCTTCACCCTCCCGCGCGCCATGCGGGAGAGAAGGTTCTGCCGCACTTCCCGCGTGAAATTGAAGTACGCCGAAGGCTCGCTCCCGCTGTAAATGTACGGTGGGATGTGGCTGAGCACGACGACGTGCACCGCCTGGCGGGTGTCCGGGGCCTCGAGCTGCTCGTCCAGCCACGCATCTTGCTCCGCCGCGAGTCCCGCGCAAAGCGTTGCATCTTTGTACAGCTGGGAGTTGATGACGAGGAACTTGCAGCCGCCCACCCAGAAGCTGAAGTAGTCGTCTCCGAACCGGGCCTTGTAGAGCTGGATGGAGGCGGCGTCCGGCCGATCCCCGATGTCGTGGTTGCCGCAGACGCACACCAGCGGAATGCGGGGATCGATGCCGCTCATGATGACCTTGTACCGCGCCGCCTGCTCCTCCTGCAGCGCCGCCTCCGCGGGCGTCCGATTGGGCATCGCATTCACCAGGTCTCCGCACACGCACACGAAGGCCGGCCGCGGTTCCATCTCGTTCACGCACTGCACGCAGCGGTGCATGAAGTCCTCCTCCTGCCGCGCCACGCTGGCCCTGGTGCTTCCAGGGGCAGTCAGATCCCGCAGAATGGGAGGCTTCCACAGGCCGCAGGTGAGCGAGGAGATCAGGCACCGCAGCCACTGGGCCGCCTTCACAGTGGCCGTGAGGCCCAGCTGGGTGTCTGCCATTTGCACAAAGCGAAATCTGGGACCCATGGACACACATCAGCTTGAGACACAAGTCAACTTCACTGAAGATTGAAGCAGTCCTCCCATCGTTGAAGTTCTATGTATATTTACATAAACCACCGCCACCCATCACGCACCTTCCCTCCCAGCTGCCTTGCTCCGCCTGACAGAGCCCTGGGAAGCCGCCATTGCGGGCTCGTTTCCAGGGCCCAGCGCCACTCATGCGTATGTCCTACCGCGTGAGAGGGACACCGCCCAGCAACCACATCCGGTCGACAACGGAACCAGAGCTTGCGCGACGACTACAGACGTCTCGGTGGCCTTTTGTGCTCGGATGGAGGCTGTCAGGAGGGCTTAAGGAACTTGGGACGGACCCTCAAGTGAATGGACAGAAACGAGAGTTCAGAACTCCGCAGAGAACAGTTTCAACGTTGCAACACACGGAAAGCCATTCCAGATTCCGGACTTGGCCGACTTGCGGCATCCCCGGACCCTGCTAGTTTTGAAATAAAAATATAAACTTTAAATATTTATTTATTCCGAGACACAATAATATTATAAATCAAATATATTTTCAATAAATTAAGTATACATCTTATATTCCACATTATACGTTTATAGTGATATGAAAGTTCCAAACTTTAGCCCAAAAAATGAATCAAAAACCATTTCAATTTGAGGCACTTTTGGATGATATTCGAAGATTTCTGCCGTTGTGCGCCTTGACGCCACAGGGCAGAGCGCGAGTTTGGGCGTGCGACCATGTCTGCTAGCAGCCGCGTGAGCGCTTTTCTGAGTGCCCAGGCGAACGATTTCCCGGAGCTCGCTCCCCAGTATGAGGCCATGCAAAAGCTCTACAGCGGCAAGCTGTGGCACCAGCTGACGGACGAAGTGGACAGCTTCGTGCGCGACTCGGACACCACTCGGGGCGAAAATAAAGTGCAGCTCTATGAGCACTTCGTCCATGAGTTCGAAGGCCGCATGAACCAGCTGCGGTTCGCGCAGATCCTGACGGAGATTTGCAAGCTGCACTCGGAGACGCCGGATGCCATCGCTCTCATCAGCGCCACACTGGAGAAGAAGGCGCGCCTGGGCAAGGAGGCGTCCATCTTTTTGGAGTGCGCTCTGGGCCTCTTCCGCCTGGGCAATCAGAACGAGGGCGACCAGGAAGCGGCGCTTCAGATCATCAAGGAGCAGCGGCCCGAGGTGGAGAGTCTGAGCGCGGATGATACCACGGTGCCCAGCATCTTCTACCGCCTGAGCAGCACGTACTACAAGCTCGTGGGCCCGCCGGAGAGCTTCTACCGGGATGCGCTGCTCTTCCTCGTGTTCACGCCGACGGAGGAGCTGCCGCATGAAGAGCAGTACACGCTCGCGACGGACCTCAGCCTCGCGGCCATCACGGGCAGCGGCATCTACAACTTTGGGGAGGTGCTCGCGACGCCCATCTTGTCTGCGCTGGAGGGCACGCCCAACGCGTGGCTGAGCAAGATGATGCGCGTCTTCCACGACGGGGATATCGACGGCTTCGGGGCGCTGATGGACGAGCACAACTCCGCGATCCAGGAGCAGCCGGCCATCACGGCGAGGATCGAGTTCGTCAAGGAGAAGATCGCGCTGCTGGCCTTCATGGACCTCATCTTCCGCAAGCCTGCTCACGAGAGGAGCATCCCCTTCAAGGAGATTGCGGACCGGACGCGCCTCGCCTACGAGCAGGTGGAGTGGCTGATCATGCGCGCCATGAGCTTGAAGCTCGTGAAGGGAGTCATAGATGAGCTGGAAGGCGTGGTGGAGATCTCGTGGCTGCAACCACGGGTCCTGGAGGTCGGTCAGCTGAAGCAGATGGTGTCCCGCTTGGACGAGTGGACAGACCGAGTCACCAAGACGCAGGCGTTCCTCGAGGAGCAAGCGCCCGAGCTTCTGCAGTACTAGGATCGTAGGAATGTTCAGCAAGAGAGGCGCCAAGCAACAAGCAACCAAGGAGGATCAATTAACGTTGACGGCTTGCCGAGGCCTTTCTTCTTCGTTTGGCGCCCGGGAGAGGCTACCCGGTCACGAAGTCCCCCCATCCATCATCCTCGTCTGCAACGTCCAAGCCTTGCAGTGTCTGGCTCACATCGCTGACCGTTGGCACGTGCGACGGCTGCTCAGTGCCGAAGGCTGGTAGAGTGGCCGCCGCCGCAGCCGCGGCCGCAGCAGCCGGCTCGGTAGCATCGCCGCGCGGAGCCGCCTTTGAGCTTGACGGTGCATATCTTGCCCCCGCTGCTGGCGGTGGCGCAAGGGCGTTGATCTTCCCCGTGAACTGCCTGCTCTTGGGCTTCGGTGCGGCTGCAGTTGCCTGCAAGGCGCTCCCCAGCTGCCCCGCAAAGTTCACATGTATCTTCTGGCCCTCGTGGAAGCTGAAGTCCAGCGTCGGGTCGGTGAGCAGGTCCACCTCCGGCTCGCCCTCCTCATCGGTCGCCTTGTCCCCCGCCTCTCCGTGGAACTCGTGCTTCGCCGCCATCGCAGCTTGCCGTCGCTCCAGCTCGTTCTGTCTCCGGCAGAAGCCCTCGAAGTCCTGGATGGCGGCCTTGAAGGAAAACGACTCCTCCCGCTGGGCGAAGCCGATGCCCACGCTTGCCTTGCGGCCCGTGTCCTCGTCTTCGCAGCGCAGAACGAAGTAGCGACTCGAGTCCGTCACGGGCTCCAGCCAGGCTTGCACGGGCTTGCCCGTCTCCAGGTCCATCTTGGCCTGCGCGAACAGGCGCTCCTGGATGCCCTTTCGCTCGTAGAGGCGCACGAAGCACACTTGGTTCTTCTGGTACACCCGCAGCTCCGCCGTGAGGATGGGATTGGCAAGGTCCCAGCCGCCGGCTTGCTGCCCCGCGGTGGCGGAGGACAGGCGGGGCAATTTGTACACGAAGCAGGTCCTGAGGGTGAGAAGCAGCTGCTCCAGCTCTTCAAACGCGGACATGGCAGAGACAACCGGCGCTCCGGACTCGACACACGCCGCACAAGTGGATACTGACCGGGGGGGGTAGATGCAATGCTGCAAACAAGGGGCAGAAGACCGAAGGCAGAGGCGGCGGAGGCGCTTGGAAAGGTTCGAGCCCAAAGTAAGCGGATTCCGTGGGAAGGATTCGGAGGATATTTTTCAAAATATCTTCTCTAAGGAGGCATACTTTTCAAAAACTGCGAGTCCACCATATTAATAGTTTGTTATATGTATATATTTACTAATTTTATATATAAATTAAAATTATGATCCGCGAAGCGGGTTTTGGTCGAGCCCGGTGAGTTGTGTCGCGCAGCGACACAACTCACCGGGCGAGTCGAAACGCAGCGGAGCGATTTTGGCAGTACCATAGGTACCAAAGAAGTAAGGAGCAGAATCCTGACCGACCTTGCTACTTGAGGGCCGCAAGGAACGCGCTGTACGCCGTTTAAAGTATACATTTTCTAGGAAAGTGAAAAGTATTGTTTCGCGAAGAAGCTGGTGTGGCATTTTCTGTCAAAAATGCGTTTCCGGAGGCAAGGGCGACGCAGAAGAACATCGGTGGAGATGCTCTCCCTAGGAGAGCGCTCCATATCGATAAGATCCTCCGCAAGGATCCCAAGCCGAAGCCGCGGGGAGCTTGCGTATAGGACAGAAGAGGAGAAGGTCACTAGAGTCGAGGACGTCGAGGTGAGGCGGTCGCGAAGGACCACGGCAGGCCAGCGTCAAAGTATTCGCTTCAGCCAGGAGGCTTGGACACAGCACGGCATAACACCGGAGCCCGTAGCTGACAGCACGACTCAGCAACGCGTCACGCCGGAGGTCGCTTGTGACGGCGATATGGGGTTGCACTTCAATGTTCTTATAGAGAGAACACCCGGGGGGGAGGAGGATGCGTCCACTAGACGCAAGCGGAAGCGTCGCAATCGAGCGCGCATTCAGACGATGAGAAGGCGCCTGGAGCATGGACGACCTTTTGTAATTTTGAAAATGAATTTTGGCCTGCCAACCCGCTTCGCGGCTATTGGCTTCGCCAACACTGATATTAATTTTATATATAAATTAAAATTATGATATAAATATTATACTTGTTCAAGTGAAACTCTATTGAAAATAAAAGTAAAATATAAAATTATACCCGGTACTCTCTACTCCCCACAGGACATCCCTTCTGGTACTTTAGTATGAATGTACCCAGGTACAGTATGTACCGAATCCCAGTCTTTGCTCCAGCTCGGCGCTCCAGACCAATGACACACTTAAGTTCGCTTGGCCATAGCTCACGTGCGAGAAGCCAAGCGGAGAAGTGGCGTCCAGCGCAGACCGTGCATCTGGCGCTTGGCAAGAGCGTTCGGTTCTCAACGGCATGGATCCCGAGAACATGCCCGAGGGCGGCGAGATGGAGGTGGCGGCAGCGCAGAGAGACATGTACAAGAGGTGTGAGCTGGAGCCCATTCATCTGCTGCCGACGGTTCAGGATGTGGGGGCTGTGGTGGCAGTGCAAAGAGACGGCGCGGGAGTGCCACGCATTGTACAGGCATCCAGAAACGCGGGCCGAATCTTCCGCGTGTCCTTCGATTGGAGCGCTTTCTTGGGAGAAGACCTGCGCGTGTTTTTCTCCGACGCCGCGCAGATCGACAGGCTCCTCGAGAAGGCGGAGGAGCGCGCAGTACATGTTGCGCATCAGACGTACCAGGGCAAGCAGGAGCTGTCCCAGGGCATGGACCGACATCGAGAGAGTGACCAGGGCATGACCGTGTGGTGGCAGGGCTGGTACGGCGACTCGGAGAGGGATGCGTACATTCGCGCCTGTGACGTGGCAGGGCCCTCCGAGAAGCGCTGGGCGCGGGGGATCGTGTCGCTTGCAGGGCACGATGAGAGCTGCTTCCTCACGGCGGCACACGTGAAGCACGGCGACGCCGGTCTGCTGGTCGTGGAGGTGGAAGAAGTGGACTCCGCCGTCAGCGTGTCCGCGAGTAGCGTCCTGGAGAGCATGCGCCAGTTGGTGTCGGAGATTCAGGTGGTGGACACGGTGGGCGACCTGTGCAACACCGTGGCGCGCAATATGCGCGAGATGAGCGGCTACGACCGGGTCATGGTGTACAAGTTCCGCGAGGATGGCAGCGGCTGCGTCGTCGCGGAGAGCACCGTTGACGGCTTCGACTTTGACCGCTTCCAAAGGTTCCTCGGCGTCTGCTTCCCCGAGAACGATGTGCCGGCGCAGAGCAAGCGCCTGTTTCAGCGCAACCGGCTTCGTGTGGTGCACTCCGTGGCCACCGAGCAGGTCCGCCTGGAACCGGCACTGGTGGCGGGCCTGCCCGTGGACCACAGCGACACCCGGCTCCGCGGAATCTCCGGCTTCTACACCAAGTATCTCGAGAATATGGGCGTCACTGCTTCTGCGACTGCAGCGATCATCGTGGAGGGCAAGCTCTGGGGACTCCTGACCTGCCACTGCTACGGCGAGCCGTTCACGGTCGATCCTAGCATGCGCATGAAGCTGTCCATCGCCTCCATGCTGCTCCAGAATGCGATCGAGGCGCATGACCGAAGAACGCTGCAGAAGCGGCTGTCCAGCATGGATGCCATGCTGGAAGACGTGAGCGGCAAGCCCGCCGAGGATTCCACGACGCTCAGTGAGAACCGGATTTTCCAGCTTGCGGAAGTCATTCGGGAGAGCACGGAGTCCGATAGCGTGCTCATCTGCGAAGGGGAAGGGGGCCGCTCGCTTGGGAAGGAGTCGACCTCCAACTCGGACTTCACGAGGGCCAACAGCCGCTTCCACGCCATCCGGTGTATCGGCGCCCCGGTGGACGAGGAGTACGTCTGCGCGGCGACGAAAGCCCTGTTCGCCGCGAAGCGATCGTCTGGAGCCCCGTCGAATCGCTACGTAGTGTCTTGCCGTTCGGTGACGCGCGAATTGTCGGACTTGGGCACCCCCACCGTTCCCCCCGGTGGCATCACTCCCGCGGGCATCGCTGTGATCCACAGCGCCTCGCTCGAGCTCATCTTCGTGCGGAAGGAGTGCGAGATGAAAGAGAAATGGGTGGTCCGGCACGGACACGAAGAGTCCAAGAACCACTACAAGCGGCTGCAGCCGCGCGCCTCCTTCGCTGCGTACCGCCGCAGCATCTCCGGCTGTTCCCAGGAGTGGTCGCTGCAAGACATGCAGGTGCTGTTCCTCGCCCACCAGCGGCTGATGGCTCTGCTGGAGATGCAGCACTCGGACACGCTGAAGCGCTTCCTGGCAACCATGAGCCACGAGCTGCGCACGCCTTTCAGCGGCCTCATGGGGATCCTCGACATCCTCATGCTGGATGACTCGCTTCACGGACAGGCGCACGACCTGCTGAGGGTCGCTCGATCGTCTGCCGGGCAGATGCTGAACATCTTGGACGATATCCTCACCGTATGCAAGCTGGGAGAGGACAGCGTCATCCTGAACGTGGGGCCTTTCCAGCTCTGGGAGCCGACGCGACAAGCACACTCTCTGTTCGTCGCTCGGGCCCGATCGGACTCGGTCACGCTCACGAAGATTGAAGAGGTCATCGGCGGCATGGACCTAGAGAAGGACAAAGGCCTGCTCGGAGACCATCGGAAGATCCTGCAGGCCTGCATCAACCTCCTCGGAAACGCGTTCAAGTTCCTGTGGAAGGGAGAATCCGGACCCGGGCATGTGCAGCTCAAGAGCGCCATTCTCCCGTCGCTTCAGGCCCTGGTTGGCGTGGTCCGGGAGGATCGCCGCCGCTTCGATGCAGCCACCAATGAAGTCGAGGAGCTCGATCGGATTCTGACCGAGAACTTCGCCGCGCTCGTGGGAAATCAGGCCTGCGATGGCAGCCCGAAGGGTACCGGGCAACGCGTTTGGCTCCTCGTCTCTGTAGAAGACAACGGCATTGGCATCTCCGCGAGGGACATCAAGAGGCTTGGAGAGCCCTTCAAGCAAGTCCATGACGGGGCCAAACGGCCAGTCGGAGGCACTGGGCTCGGACTGCACATCTCCAGGCGGTTTGTCGAGATCATGGGCGGGTGCCTTTGGGCCTTCAGCACCTCCGGCGTGCCCGAGGAGAACTGCTCGAATCGGGGCACGATGGTGCAGTTCGCGGTCCCCCTCGAGCCGGTCGAGACGGGAAAGGAAGCTCCTCAGCACGTCTCCAGGACCCAAGAGATGAGAGAGGAGCCCTCCAAGCTGGGAGGGCGATTGTCGGCGGCGTCGATTCCACCGCCCATCATCGCGGAAAGCGCGGTCTATAGCGAACATCAGGAAGCGGTCAAGAGGAAGGCCGAGTCACCGGGTGCGTCCTCCAAGAAGCAGGCCAAGCTGGAGATCTCTCCGACGATGGTCAAGACCCCGGAGATGAAGGCCGCGCTTTCCCAGGATCGGCCTGTCATCCTGATCGCGGACGACAACCGCACGAACCTGTTGGTGCTGTCGAAGATGCTCAAGGATCTGGCTCCTTTCCTGTACTGCATGAGCGTCTCGTCTGGCTTCGCCATGGTCCAGGCGCACGAGTCGTTCGCAGCCGAAAACGGCAAGGAGTCCCAGCTCGCCCTGATCATCACGGACTTCCACATGCCGAACTTGGACGGCATCGAAGCGCTGGAAATCATCCGGAAACGCGATCCCTCGACCCCTGCCTTTGTCGTGACCGCCGACGTCTTCCTGAGCTCCGAGAGGCTCAGTCAGTGTCAGCCTGTCGAAGTTCTGATGAAGCCCTTCTCACGGGACACCCTGGCAAGGGCGCTCGAGAAGCACATTGCCCAATACCGGGCAGTGCAGTGATGCGGCGCAGGCCCTGCGTAGTGTAGGGCAGTCGCCGGTGATAGAGGCTTACATGAGAGAGGGAAGGTCTGTCGTGTGCGTCGAACAGTGTCTCCTGGTCCGCTGCCAAGGGGTCCAAGGGATATCCGTCGCATGTTTCTGCCAAAGCGGCGCCGCTTCCGTGTGTATTGAGATCAAGGAATTGACAGGCCTTCTCGCGTCAATCGGAGTACGCTGGGAACGCTACTTTTTCAGGCACACGTCCTGCGCCCGGGTGTCGTCTTGGATGGACCCGCAGCTGTGCGTGCGTTGTAGGAGAGACCTGCGATTTTCGGCATTGCCGCTCGCCATCAAATTACATGAAGTGGATACACAGTTCTCGTTTCCTGTAGCCGGACACCGCCAGCATCGAGCATCCGGCATTCAACGTCCAGAATCCACTCCCCTCCGCATCATCGCGAGAAAGGCGATGCGGCCGCACGCTACCACAAACTTTCAAGATGTCCGCGGCCTTCGTGGGCCCAGGCCAAGGATCCAGGGATCTGGAGAAGCACGTGAGTGGCAAAAGGATAAGGAAAAGGAAAGGGATGGGCTATCGTTCTCCCGTGGCAAAGATGTCAGCTGATTTCATGGTGATGATGACAGATGTCGAACTCGACAACACAAGGTCCGGGGCACTGGTCCGGCACGGGAAGTTGGGTCCTTTGGAAGAACCGAAGCGGATGGCGCCCCGCTGTTGAACAAAGGCTGCAGTGAAGGGGTATCGCCAAAAGAAAAGGCCGTAGAGAATGCGCTGTGGAGTCGACTTTCTTGGTAGCGCCTCGCAGCGCCAGTGACTCTTCCGAGGAGGCACTTTCGGAGCGAAAGATGCACAGACGGATTAAAGGGCCGAATCCTCTGGACCGGACTGCGAGCAAAAGGCGGCGCAAGAGAGTATCAGAGCCATACTTGGCGGAACCTCCCTCGCCTGAGGATCGGCTCAGTCTCGTACTGATGAAGCGCATCGAACTCTCAGAGTCTATTCCACTGGCGGAGGCGTCGAAAGAGGCTCGCTGGGTCGCCGAGGCAGCGCTGCATCCCATCAGCAAGAAGCCGCTGGAGCACCTGCAACTAAGTGCGTGGATGCCGCTCTGGACGGAGAAGAGCTGCGAAGAGCTGCGGCAGGTCAATAGCGTCTTTCACAGCCTGGACCTCAGTGGGACGCAGCGCCCGGGAAATGGCGTCTGGCCGAAGCTTTGTTCCGTCTTCTGCGCGAACATCACGAGCTTGGACCTCTCAGGGAGCGGAGACTGGGTCGATGACGCCGCGATCGCCACGTTGGCCGTGTCGCTCAAGAAGCTCCAGGCCCTTCACCTTGCCGGATGCCACCAGATCACCGATGCGAGCGTGAAGCACCTCGGCGACGAAATGCAACACCGCCTAGCGGCACTCGACCTCTCCGACTGTGAGCGACTCACAGACAGGTCGTCTTGGTCAAAATCTGGGTGCCTTGATGATGATATCGTCGCATCTGATATCGTTCTTCCTTCTGCCTCCGGATGTAGGGGACTTCTCGTGCTCACAAGGCGATGCCGCAAGATCGTTGGGCTGAACATTTCTGGCTGCACCCGTCTGTCGGCGCAAGCCATCTGCATCATCGCTGAGCGACTGGACCTCAGGACGTTTGGCGTCGCGAGATGCCCCGTGGTTGGAGAGCAGGTCCTCCGTGCTGTTTTTCCCAGTTGCAAGAATCTGGAGGGCTTCGATGCTCGGCATTGTGAACTCATTGACGACGCCGCCATGAGTCAGCTCGTCCAGGTGCGCCGCTCTCCCCTACTCCAGAGAGTTTGCACTCTCCGGTACGCTTCGTGACTGATCCCCTCCCTGAACCCAAACCGCATTCTGCCTGCGATTGTGGTTCCTCCCAGACTCCCGTCATCTACGGACAGAAGCCGCTTCCCCAGGCGCATAAACTCAAGTCCGTCAACCTGTCATTCCTCGACAGTCTGACCGACGAGGGGCTGCAAGCCGTGGCACAGAGCTGTGCAAGCATTGAGATCTTTTCCATGCAAGGCTGCCGGCACATCGGGCAGAAAGGAGCACGAGCCTGGCAGCTTCTGGGCCGCTTCCAGAGCTTCGTTTCTGTGAACCTGCGGGACTGCCCGAAGCTGTCGTCAGAGGCCTTCCACGATTTTCTGTACGGATCCTCAAAGGAGAGGCTCGTGTCGCTGGTTCTGCAGGGATGCAGGATGCTTCAAGGCCCGGTCCTCGGCTCCATCACTTCTCAATGCCCGGCTCTCCGTTGCTTGGACGTCAGCCGTCTTCCGCATCTCTCAGACGACGCGCTGCTGCAGCTGAGCTCGGATGCTCGAGTCATGCGCGACATGGCTATTTCCGGGCCGAACATGGTCACAGATCGAGGCGTCCACGGACTCACTCGGAGGTGCCGTCAGCTCCAGCGGCTCTCAGCGCGACGCCTTGCCAAGATATCTGGGGCAGCCCTGAGCGCATGCGCCAACCTACACCGTCTCGTGGAGCTGGACTTGAGCTTTTCGCAAGCCTTTCAAGTTGGTCATCTATCGATGCTGCAGTACCAGAAACTTCGCGAGTTTGCTGCTGCTGGCCTCGATTTCTGCGTTGCTCGGGCCCCCCGAGAGGCACCCGAGGACGCTTCGCCGCGGCAAGGTCCGGAGCAGCGCCAAGCCAACGATGCCTTCATCGGAGCCTTTCAAGCGGTCCAGATACTTCGCCTCCCCGACTGCAGGTCGCTCACCTCTGGGTTCGTAGAAGACCTGCTCCGGCGCCTCAGGCAGCTTCGTTATCTTGATCTGTCAAGAACAGACCTTGACGCGGAGGAAATCCGTCGCCTCATGAAGGAGTTCGGTCGCATGGACGTGCTGGAGGTTGGCGGACCGAGCAGGCTCTTAGTCCTGAGCCAGTCTGTGATGGCACGGGCGATATCCACCCACGACGACTACGAACGAGAGCGCACGAGGGAATCTTATGCAGCCTCGAGGATTAAACGATCCTACGCTGCCTACAAGGCCCACAGGTCGCTCTTGCGAGACCTGTCGGTCGCCCGATACCGTGAGACCAACGCAGCCGTCATCATCCAGTCGATAGTGCGCGCGCGACAGCAAGAGAGACGGTATCGGACGATTGTGAGAAAGGGACGCACCATCCATGATTTCATGCTTCGGCAGAGGGAGCGCCGGAAGCGCCAAAGACAGGCGGCTATGGCAAGGCAACACTTAGCGAGAAGGCTGCAGCGCCGCGCCTTTCTGGCCTTGCATGACTTTGCACTGGCGTCGAGCATCAAGCGCTTCTACGACCGAAGCAGTCCGCGTTCGCAGCAGGCCATGCGTCACTTCGTGAGCAGCAAGGAGAGGCTCGTCTTCACCGACTGGGCGAAGGCCGTGCAGCTCATCAAGCTCGAGAGGCTGGAGTGCGCCAAAGCCGATCTTCATCTCCAGCAGAAAGTCGGCAAAGAGCTCTTTCACATCTGGAAGTTGAAAGCCCGCGAAAGGATGCAAATTCGACAACGGCTCCGTATCGTCTTTTTGCAAGTTGCTGCGTTGGACACTTGGAACTCGGCTAGCATGAGACAAAAGGCAGTCACGGCGCTGAGCCACGAACGCGCGAAGGTGATGGCGAAATATTGGGTCGGCTTCAGCCGGTGGAATGCCGAGTGCTCTGTTATCCGCCGAAACAACATCGCCGCCGGGGCGTTCCACAGGAAGAAGCTCCTTCAGACGACCGTCGCAAATTGCCTGGCCGCTCTGAAGGACTACCGAAGCCACAGGCTGGGGGCGGCGAGGCGCAAGACACAAGGAGATGCTGGGCACAGACGCTGGAGTCGGACTCTCTCCATGCGGAAGATGAGACGAAATGCGGAATGGAGGCCTCGCCAGAGACAACTGCGTCGTCTTGCTCTGCCCGTGCGGGCGATGCGCCTGCTCAGGCTTGGTGTGCGCAGGCTCCTCTACGAGCGCGACCGCAGCAAATGGCTGAAGCATCGTTGCCAAATGGCGCTGCGACACTTCGACTCACGACGGCTCAAGAATTCCGTGGCGGGCTGGGTTGGTCAGGCTAGATCTTCCAAGGAGCGGCGCCTGCTGCTCCTGCGCGCGATTCAGTTCATGCGAGGGCACCTGGTCAGGCGCATCTTCGATGGCTGGAAGCTGTACCTGAAGCACGCCGGAGACATCGCCAAGATCGCAGAGTCCAAGCAGAGGGCCATCCTCCTACGAAAGGCCTGGAGCCACTTCTTGCAGTTCCACAAGCAGGAGAAGGAGCTCCGACGCCTGGCGATGCTGGCTGCTCAGGTGGACGCACAGGAGAGAGCGCGCATGAACGCCGCCGCACAGGGCATACAGCGCGTCTGGCGGGGCTGGCGAGCGCGGCGAGACACGGAGGAGTGGAAGGTGTTTAGGAAGTGGGCCATCCTGAGAGTGCAGTCGCAATGGCGCATGCTCAAGGCGAAACGAGTCCGAAAGCGCCTGCGGAAGCACCAGGCCTTTCGTCAGGCGCTGCGCGAATATGACGAGTATGACTTGATGGCAACCGAGGAAGAGCTCACGAGGGAGTTCCTGAGGCGGCTTGCTGAAGGGAGAACGATTCTCCGATTCCTTCTCATGCTCGTCGGCAAGCGAAGGGCGCTGGACAGACGAAGACAGCTGGTGAGGGAGAAGGGCATCGCGCAGAGGCTTGATCGAGAAGCCGCTCTCCAGTCCGCTCACGATCGGCATCAGCAGCAATTGCGTGACCAGTCTCGCCTCGAGCGCTTGGCAACTGAGATCCAGGCGGTCGCGCGGGGCTGGCTGGCTCGCCGGCGGTACCGCAAGAGGAGCAGACACAGGAAGCTGACACAAGTCGCGACAAAGCTGCAGACGCACTATCGCCGGGTATTGGCTCGAAGAAGAGTCGCCGCCCAGTGTCGCGCCCTCTCGTGTCAGTTTCGATTCCGAAGGGCGCGCCGCAGGCAGGGCTACTTCCTGAGATGCATTGGCTTGAAGCAGCGACGGCACCAGCGTGAGGTTTGGCGACTCCTCGACAAGTTGGGCTTGCTCCCGACAAGCTTCGTGTCCGACCTCCGTGAGTGGGAAGACGAAACACGACGGGACTTTGCCGTTGCCAGACGAGAGATGCACAGAGAGTGCCTGGTGCTGTTTCGCACCGTCTCCATCTTCTCAAAACGGCGATACGCCTTCGCGGTGAATACCGTCCGCAAGCGGCTGTACACGTTTCGAACGAAAGTGCTGAAGCAGGAGGTCCCCCAGCCCGTGCGCGTTCGTCCGCCTCAGGCCTTCGGGACGTTCCAGCGAGAGCAAGTGCGCCGCGATTTCCTCCAGACCGACATCCTCGCTGGCTTAAGACCCAAAGCGCTCGAGGCAGGCGACGCGGTGAGGATTCTGGATCGAGACAGCGAATTTGTCGGCTTGACGGGCTACTTGGTGCGGATTGACAGATCGTCGAAGCTGAGGAAAGTCGCCGAAGTCCGCTTGGATCGTTCGCAGGCCATGCTCTACTTGCCGATGACGACAAAGGCCACAGGCTTGCGAGGGCCCTTGCCGACGTTGGCGAGAATCGACGATGCTTCGAGGCCGACACGCGTGGACCTTCGCAGCCATTTGACCTCGAAGGAATGGCGCGAAGCACTTCGCTCCCGTGGAGACGTGGAGAGGCACGCGCGGCAACTGTTCACAGCTGCCCGAACGATCCAGTTGGCGAATCGGCAGTACCGCGCCAGGAACAAAGTCGCAAGAACGCGACATCGCTTTTGGAGTCGGGTCCATGAGACGCAGAAAGTGCTGCTTCAGATCTTGGCCAATGTCGGCGCCGTTTCGAGCCGTTCAGCCCATCTGCTTCGAGCTCTTCGGCTTCGTACCGGATCCTACACGGCTCCAGAGCTGCCAGAGGCTCCAAGATTTCCACCGCGGCTTTTTGCGCTGCGGAAGCGGCTGCGAGACCAGCGCGTCCTCGCGGAAGAATTTCAGCGGAGGAACCGCCAGCGGAAGCGCTTCGCAAAGGCCGTGGCCGACGCCACCGAGCGCTCTTCGTACAAGAGGCGTTTCCGCGTCTATAGGCGACTGCGTACGGCTGTCAAGTACTTGTGGCGACAAAGCGGTGGGAAAGTTCTGTTTCAATGTGGCGACTTCGTTGCGCACCGCCTTCCTGGCGCTGAGGCAAAGCTGGAGGTGCTTCTCGGGCCCGACTGGCGTTGCACACGAGAGGAACGCTACGCGTGGACGTTACCCTTTCTTCCTGACGGCATGCGCCGGAGTCCGCATCTGCGAGTTCCATTCGCGCTGTATCATGGTGCCACGTCGGCCTCTTTTCAAACGAACTTCCCTTTTGGCTTCGGTATTGTGCCGCACGGGCCTGGCCATCTGGAGTTCCTGGACGGCTGGGGGGTCGCCCGCGAGGAGAGGACCCTCAAGGTGGAAGTACTGCGGGCCCGCCAGCTGCTCGCCACGAACAAGAACGGTACCAGCGATCCATACCTGAAGCTGATGTGCAACATGCGCCGCGTTCGAACCAGTGTTGCAGAGAAGACTCTTGCGCCAAGATGGGATGAGACGTTCTACATCCACGTGACCAACCCGCTCGAGTCCATTCAGATCGGGCTGTGGAGCAGGAACCTCATCGGCCGGGATTCCTTCATCGGGCACGCCGAGATTCCCATTCGTGCGTTTGAGGGTGGTGCGAGGAAGAAACGATGGTATCCGTTGAAGGAGCGTCGCAGGTCGCAGGATGGTATGGGGGCTAAAGGACTGCACGTGGCCAAGCTTGGGGAGGTTCAACTGGCATTCACGTGGCAGCTGCGCGAAGAGATTGACGACGTGCTGCGACGCGAGGTCCGATCCAGAAAAGCCGTGGTCCTACAGCGCTTCGCCAGGGGTCTCATCAGCTCAAGACGACGGCAGCAACGCTCGGCGGCGTGCGAGTCGCTTCGTCGCGAGGCGTCTTCGTACGCCTTACGCATCCAGCGACGCTATCGCGTGCGACGCGCGGTTCGGCTTCGCCGCGTGCTGAAAGCTCGGTATCTCGCGGCGCGGAGAATCCAGCGCCAAGTGCGGCGTGTTCTGGCGGTTCTGAAGGTTTCCCGTCTGAGGAGGCGGGCGGCGGCTGCGACTGCAATCCAGTGCGCAGTTCGATGTGCATTGGCCGCTCGAGTTCTGCATCATCGCCGCTTAGAACGCGCTCGCTTGCTGGCCAGATCTGCCACAAGGATCCAGCAAGACGCTCGCAGGATGCTGGCAACCGTCCTCGTAGCCAAGCTACGCGCAGAGCAGCGGAAGAGCGCCCAAGCTTCAATGGACGGTCTTGCGGCCCACTTGGTGAATCAGTGGCTTCCATGGTACGGAACAGACGCCATCTACGGCTCGAAGCGGCTGCGACGCATCAGCGAACGAATCTTCCAGAGCATCCTGGCAAGTCCCGGAAGCCTCGTCGCGACGAGGTACGGCGTTGCTGAAGTAGCATGTTTCCCGCTGGAGCCCCTCCTGAGCACAGACGTGCGCGTGGATGATCTCCGTGTGCCCGACCGCGTAGCTCGCTGCCTTCTGCGGGGCTTCGCAGCTGCCAAGCCCAGAAGCCATGTGGAGAGAGATCATCTCGAGCGATCAATGCCGGTGTACGACTGCTTCCTGCACCTGGGCGCCATCTGTGTCCGGCGCTCCGTGGCAACCTACGTGGTTCGGCTTCAGTGCTTTGCTCGTTTGGCAAGGGCAAGGGCAGCAGCGGCAGACTTGCGACTCCGCCGTCGCGCAGCTGTTGGCTTGCAGCGCGCCTATCGCGCTCAGAGACGCCATCGCGCCCGGTTGGCGGCGCTGCTTCAGAGCCTCTGGCGAGCTTGGCTTGCAAGACAGCTTCTGTGGTTCAAGAAGCTCGAGGTCGAGAAAGCGACCCAAATCCAATGCGCATGGCGGCAACACTGCTCGCGCATCCGCCTCGAGCAATGTCGGACGATACGCGGGCTTTCGGACGTGAGCAGCTCTTCTTGCAAGGACTCCGCCATGTTTGCACCGGCAAATGTCTTCGACGACAACGACGACACATTCTGGTGCTCAGCAGCAGGAGAGACCTCGAAGCAGTGGATCGCCTTCGCCTGCGAGCGCAAGGTCCACGTCGGCGAGATCCGCTTGCGCGTCCCGCCCAATACGTCCGCCCCTGCGCGATGCTCCCTGGAGAAATGGCTCCCCTTGGGGAGCAAGGGAAACGCAAAGGGTCGTCGCGGCCTCTGGCGCACGCTGCTCAATTTCAAGGTCGCCCCGGCACCGCCGTGCCAGACGTTTAAGCTGCCCCACGAGCTGGCGAGGTGGCCTGTGCAGCGTCTGCGGCTCCGCCTGGACTGCAATCAGGGCTCGTCTGAGGGGATTGCCATCTATGAAATCAAGCTCCTCCAACCCAGATACGAGGCGCCCAGGATTCTGGGCTTCTCGGGTGATCTTGAATGCCAGCTGCCACAGAGTGGCGAGGACCCTACGCAGGTTGTGCTACAGTGTCAAGCAGCTTCCTGGCCGCTGCCGCTCTACCAGTGGTTCCTGAACGACGTTGCGGTTGAGGGGGCCACCTCGGCGGTGCTTGGCCTCGAAATTAGTGCTCTTCAGCCAAGAACACTCCGAAGCTTCCGTTGCGCGAGGTGCAAGAAGGTGTGCAAAACCGTGCCAGACTGTGCCTACTGCGTTGCGTGTGGCTACTGTGGAACGCCCTTCGACTTCGACGAGGTAGCAGAAGCGCGCGAGTATCGGCTGCCTCTCATCGAAGAAGAGAATAGCACAAGGCGGAAGCTCAACATGGTCGAGTCCGAGCTGCAAGCCCTGCAGAACCATAGGCTTCTGCTTGGGCAAGGACCTCCGTCTCCGGAATTGGAGGAGTCCGGCGAAGGCTGCCAGGCCGAGAGTGAACTTGCTCAATCGGCCTCCGTCTGCGTTCGCAAAGCGAACGAAAACCACCAAAAGGATCTTGCCGCAAGCTCTAGTCGCATGGGTAGGATTCTAAGACTCAATCGCCTGCACCGCTCGCGAAAGACGCGAAAGCTGAGTGATGGCACCGGGCGGAGACGCCTGCGCAAAGCATTGATGGCAGTTCGTTTCATTCTGGTGTTGCGAAGGGCCAGGGAGCAGACCTCTGCAGCGCCCTGGAAATGTGCCAAGCGCATCGACGGCATCGAAAGACTGCAGCTCGTCGCCGAGCGGCAGAAACATCTGCGCATCTTGCAGCTCGTCTGCCAGCGCAAGCTACAGCTGTTCATTCGGAGAAGGCACCTAGCCGATGCGCAGGATCCCATGAAGCCGAGCCATCCTCGCGAAGGCCGGTGGCATTGTGTCGTGACCTGCGAGTACGACGGCATCGTGGCGCGGGTGGCCACGCGGACCGCCGTGCTGCGCTTCACGGATCCACGGCGGCTCGTCTGCCGCATGTGGGACACCTACGCAGCTCGCCCGCTTCGAAAGCGGCGGCTTTGGACGAAGTACGCAGCTCTGTCTGCGTGTTTCCGGAATGGCCGCATCGACGGCCCAGTGCTTCTCGCGTACAACACAGGGGACTGGTACCATGGTCCATATGTCTTGGACCGCTTCCTGGACGCCAGCGGCCAGTCCAATGCTCTAGGTCGCTCATCGGAACACTGGGGTCGGTTCCTCGCAGCCTCGGGCAGCCTTTGGGAAGGAAACCTCGTAGACAATCACTTTGATCAGAGCAACGTCAATGGGGCCTACAGGCTTGCCCTTCGCAAGAAGCAATGGTACGAGGGTGAGGTTGTCGACGAGGAATGCCATGGCGTTGGTGAGATGCACTACGACGACGGAAGCATTTACAGGGGGGAGTTCTTCCGCGGAAGGCGCCAGGGCTTCGGAGTGTTCACGAGCGCGGACGGACACGCCTACTTCGGGGAATGGGACAAGGACGAGATTCACGGAGAAGGGCTCTGGAAGTGGCAAGACGGCAGCACGTACGCTGGTGGAAACCGGCATGGCAAGCGGAGCGGGCAGGGAGTTTTCACGAGTACGCTGGGTGACGTTTATGCGGGTGACTTTCTTGGCAACGCCTTCCACGGGAGCGGCGTCCTGGCATACGCGGATGGAAGCCGCTACGAAGGGCAATTCCAGCACAGTTATCGCCACGGGAGGGGCACCCTCCGGTCGGCGGAGGGAACGACCTATGCAGGGACCTTCTTCCAAGGTCAGCAGCATGGTATCTTTACGATGCGACGACCTTCCCAACAGGTCCACACAGTCGTTGGAGGAGACCGGGGACAGGTGGAAGACACTCCGAGAGACAGCGAGGAATTCCGAAACGGCCTGTGGTCTGCGGGAGTCTTCGTGAGGTGGACGTCGCCGTTGGTGGATCCCGTGGCGACCGAGGAGTTCATACAGCGCTTCCGCGATGACGAGTCGGAGTTTGACGGCGTCTACGCAATGATGGTGGCCCGTCGCCTGCCATACGCACCAGAGGGCGTCCAGGGTGACGATCCACAAGTGCGGGCCATCCTGGAGCGGATTCGGAAGGAGGCGGGAGAGCTCTTTGCGGTCGACACCATCGCCGAGGCCGAACGAGACATCGACGAGTTGCTGCCGTCTGTAGAGGAATCGTTGGAGCGCTTCCAGGCTGTCGAGGAGAAGACCAATGCCGCCTCGGCGGAGCGCTCCCGACTCAAGCGGCGAGTGCAGGATGCCGTGGCGGAGAAGAGGAAGGTCGAGGAGGCGCTGACCAAGTTGGAGGAAAGGATCGAGATCTTCTGGGAGCAAGATTCTACGCAAGCACGGCGGCACTTCCGGGCAGTGATCAAAGAGCTAAAGAAGCTGCGTCGTCCAGACTGGTTCCGCCTGCGACGTTTCAACGTGCCGCCGGCTATGATCGAGCTGGTGATGAAAGCAATTTGCGGTATCTTTGGCGTTCCGTATTCCTGGCAGGCCGCGCGACGCTTCCTAAGTAGTAGCGCTGACAATCGCGACGACGGAGACGCGGAGGCGATGTACCAAGACTATGGCGTTAAGATCATCCACGTGCTGGAGACTCTAAGGGTCTTCGACCACGTTGCGAGGGACCTCATGCTGGCGGAGGTGTCCCAGCAACTCGGAGACCCGCGATTCACACGCGACAACTTCTTCCTTCAGCAGCATGGCCCAGCGGCTCCGTTGCTTGTTGACGTGGCGAAGCTTACGCTGGCCTACATCAAGAAAGCCAGAGACGTCCGCGGAGTTGTCGACGCCCATGCTGGCAGTAGCGCCCTGCTGAAGGCGAAGATAGCCGACGTGCAGTTGGCGCAGGAAGCGCTTAGAAGGGCAGAGAAGCACTACGAGGATGTGAGCTCCACCTACTCGGCGGTGCTTCGGGAGAAGAACGACAGCTTTGAGGAACTGGAGGCTCTGCGGAAGCTACTGCGGGAGTGCTACGAAGGACGCGTGGGATACGACCCCAAGGCCGGGCAGAAGCTGGACTACTACGAGGAGCTGGAGGCGGCGGAGGCCCGAAAGGAGTTTACGGAGGTGCAGATCACTATGGAAGAGATGCTGCAAGCCGTGTCGACAGATGCTCTGCCCAGGCTCGCCCAGCCGCCATCTCTGCTCTCGTGGATAGCAGACGCCACGGAGCGGGCAAGAGGTGAATTCTGGGCCGAGGCGAGCACCACCTATGGATACTCTGGCGGAAGGCTTTGCCTGACAGGAGCCGCTGAGGCTGGCCCGGACGTCAGCGCCGCCCCAATCAAGGCCTTTGCTGTCGGCAGCGTCATCGAAAAGGTGAACGAGTATTTGGGCTACCCATCCGCTGCGAAGCAGTGGACCATGCCGGACGGGAGCATCGTGACCAGCGCCTTCGTGGAGACGCTTGTGCAGCGTCTTTGGGAGCAGCTGCAGGAAGTGGAGGCCAGAACTGCAGCTATCACCAAGGTAGAGGCGGAATTCCGCGATCGGACCTGCTACATGGCCCTGCTTTCCCGCGTCAGCCCCTTCATGCACGACGACGCACGGGCGGAGCTCCAGATCTGGCTAGACGCGCATCCCGATGAAGCGAGGTCACTGGAGGAGACGCTGTCTGAGGGCTTTGCTACGCTGCACGAAGAGGACTTGCCGAGCACGGCTCTTCGGATCGCAAGCAACGTCGCGCACGAGACGGACGCTGCCTTGGCGGCGGATTGCTGGATCCGGACGCATCCGGTGGAGGTTGGAGACCACGAGAGAGCGCTGGAGGATCAACTTGCCGACGAGTTCCAGTCAGCCTTTGGGAACGCGGCAGCGGAAGCCGTTGTCTCGCTTCGCCATGGGGACCCAAGCTACGACGCTGCTTGGCTGGACTACGCCGAGGCATGGGCAGCTCGTCACAACGACGAGGTGGCAGCTGCGGCAGACGAAGCAAGAAGCGAGGCGGCCGCCGCCTTCCGCCAGAAGTTTCCCCACGATACCGCGATGATGGCTCTGCGACTGCTGAACCCCGAGGCCAAGCTGGATCTTCGAGATGTCCCCATTTCCATTGGGCCCACGATGATCGCTCAGGGCTCGGCAGCCAGTCAGGATGACGCACAGAACGACGAACACGAGGACAGCGATGCGAACAGCGAAGAGGATAGGAACGCGGAGAAGGCCAGCAAGCGGAAATCGAGGAAGAGGAGATCAAAGCGGCGGAAGTCCACGAAGGGACGGCACTCCGTCGAGTCGCTCCCAGACGCGGAGGAAAGCCTGAGCACTTCCACGGACGATGCGCCGAGCAATCTACATCTTGCCAGGCAGTACGCCGCCTGGGACGATCGGGGAATGGCAGCTGCATCGAGACGCTTTGCGCAGGGGGCGCGCATCGCTGACGAGCGTCGGCGAGGCAGAGCTCGGTGGATCCAGGAGCAAAGAAGCGAAGGAGATGAAGGGCACTGCAGCTTCCAGGAAAGACGTCACGAACTGAGGCGGCTGATCGAGGATCGCCTGAGCTATCACCAGTGGGCGCTCCAGCGCACAGAGCTACGTCTGACGGAGCTGCAGGAAGCACTGCGCACGCACAGCGTTCCTGACGGTCGGGTGCGTCCATCAGAGGCACTCGAAGACTTGGAGTATCGGCGGAGGGTGCGCACGAAAGCCATTGAGCAGCTATCGCTGGAGCGAGAAAGGCACGAGGAGGTGCTGAAGGATCTTCGTCAAGAGGCGGAAGCTTTGGAACTGGAGGGACGCGCAACCGGCGACACTGGGCGAGGACACGATGGCGGGAGCGCCGCAACGCCCGGGCACTAAGCAACTGAGGGCTTTCGCAGGGACCGCAACGGCCCTGGCCTGGGCAAGGGACGGGAAAGACTCGCAAGAACGAATTGCTTTGCGGGCTGCAGTACACACCAGACAGACCAGACACACCAGATTATCTCGGGCCCACCATCAATCCCGGAGATGGAGAGGCAACGCTGCGTCTTTGATCCAGTGGCAACCGAGCTCTTTCCTAGCAAGTTGCTTCAGTCCGTTCCACTCGGCGTCCTCCCCGTGGGTGAAGCCGCTCTGCTCGTACGTCTTGGCCGCCTCTTTCAAGAGATCGTCGGGCAGCGGCTTTGCCTGCGGCCCGTACTTTGCCATGTTCATTTGCGCGCGGCATACCAGGTCGAAGTAGAACATTCTCACCCATGCCTGCTGAACGCTATTCCCCGTGGTAACTGCCCCATGATTTCGCATGACCAGCGTGTGCGCATTCTGCCCAAGGTCTCGCGCAATCCTGGGTCCTTCGTCATGGTCATTCGCCACGCCTTCAAAGTCGTGGTAGGCAACCTTGCCGTAGAACCCCGCCCCGTCTTGCGTGAAGAACTCGACCCCCTGCGGCAGGCACGAAACGAATACGCAGGCTTCACTATGTGCGTGCATGATGGCCTTTACGTCCGGCCGACTGCCGTAGATCGCCCCGTGGATCACGTCGCCAGTGGCGTTCACAACGTCGTGGCCCTCAACCAGATCCTCGGGCCGCATGCAGGCATAGTGGCGATCCCCAGGGGTCACCAAGAACTGCGCCGCTCCCGTTGCAGCGCCGATATCGGCGTCAGCTTGAGCTTGAGCTTGAGCTTGGGCTTGACTTCCAGCTTCTGCGCTGGCTGCAGACGTCTTGACGGAGACCTCGGGCACTCTGGCGGAGATGTGATTCCACACGAGTTCGTCGAAGCCGTAGTGGCACGCGAGGCGGTGGGCAGTCGCCAAGTCATATCGAATGGCCTTGACCGCCGCCCCGACGCTGGAAAGCCCGGACATGGCCCTCACGAGCGAGATGCGCGCCTTTTCGGTGCTTGGCCAAGCTTCAAAATGGACACGTCGGGAAATCGTATCTGTCCGCCTCAAGACGCAGGATCGATACAGCCTGCGACTCTCTTGCTCGAGTGCTTGAGGGCTTTCGGTTTGCTTTCCCACTTGACTTCTTCCAGTCCAGTTTTTGTTTTAGGGGGGTTTGATCTGGGTGGATTGCTTTGGGGTAGTTTGATCTGGGTGGATTGCTTTGGGTGGATTGCTTTGGGTGGATTGCTTTGGGTAAATTGCTTTGGGCGAAACTTCCCATATCAACGCTCCTTTCTCATTGATTTGTGTTGATTTGGGCTGATTCCTATGTCGGTCCCCGAGGCCTTGGCTCCTGTGGTTGAATGCGTGGTTCGACACGACGGGAGCCATAGGCAGGGGTATGCCGCCAAGCGCTGGTTGAGAGGGTTGCGCCAAAGTTCTGGCGACAATCACCCAGCTGTATGCGCGCGTCGTTGAACGGGGATCTTCGGCCCTCCTCAGCTGACTTTTGAGTTCGCCGGTGGCTTTGCCTGCCCGAAGGTCAACCGACTCTGCTTCCACTTCGGACGTCGGTGCTGCCGTGGAGCTCGAGGCAAAGCTGTGCTTCTCCTTGGTCCCTGCTGTGGGTCCATGTCCAGACGAGGCCTAGCCTCCTGATCAACACCGCGAAGCTGCCTCCGCTTTGCGAAACTCTCAAGTCTCTCTGCAGGGTCCGTCTGCACACATGCGTGCCTTTCCGACGCTGTGAGAGGCGGCGATGCCTGGGATTCCGCCATTCTCTGGAAAGCAGCGCCGTCGTCTCGCGGCCTCTTTCTGGACCGCGATGAGGACACCGGCCCACGGAAACGCGCCTCGGCCTTCGAGGTGGAGTCGATCGGAGCAGACAGAGAGATCCTTGTCAAGGGAAGCTCCGACAGGCCTTGCTCCCTTCCGCGGAGCTTGCCCAGCTTCTCAAACGTCCGGATGATGGCTGTGCGTGACGCAAGGGCGATTTCGTGAATAGCTTCCGCCACGCCGGGCAGGCTTTTCAGGTCCTCCTCCACAACTTCGAGGGGGTCGGCAAAGGAAGCCCTCACCACGCTTTCCCTCACGCTCTCGCGCCCTCGCGACTGCACGGGAGCCACCGCAGCTACTGCCGTGATGTGCTTCTCGCTGTGATTCTCTCGACGTTCGAGAAGGGCATGCGTCAAGGTCGCAAGAGCTTTCTTGACCGCCACGGGCATGTCGCAAGACTTGGAGTGCACGCTTTCGTACAGCCAACGGCTCTTTACCACGAGCTTCTTTGCTGAGTGAGGTGGATCCCCGTTGCGGCCGACGATGCGATGGCGGAGGTTGTAGTCGGCCATCCGTTTCAGCAATCCTTCGCTCATCCGCTCGAGCCGCGCGTGGGCATCACCTAGGGGGCTGGCTTTCCCCAGGGGAGGGAAGCTCAGCTCGACAGACACACTTTTGGGCGGGCTATTCGCTTCCACCGGCGTCTCGTCCCGCCCTTCAATGGCCATCAGCAGCCTCTCGAGCTTCTTGCTGTTGTGCCCAAGGACCTGCGCTAGCACGGATCGATTGGCCGCCCGAAGGGAAGGAAGCGTCGCGTCGGGGGGCAGGGCAAGGGCCCGGATCAGCTTTTGCCCCAGCTCCGACCGGTACCCTGGCAGCTCGGTGATCTTGACACGATCCACGAAGCGGGGAACGTCTTCTGGCGCCAGAAACGCCACGCCATCTGGCTTTGCGCATGGGGACACCAAGCGCGCCAGGAGCTTGTTGGTCGAGATTCCAGCGGAGAGTGTCATCTGCGGAAAAACCTGCTGAAACTTGCTCCGTATCCGCTCAACTTCAGCGCAGATGCCGAAGCTCCACGCGGGACGTGGCCGAATGCCGCTCCTTGTGGCGCTCCGGGGTCTTGTTGGCAGGGTGGCCTTGGTGGCCTTGGTTCCCTCGCAGGGGTCCGTCGTCTTGGAGAAGTCCTTTGGCGACCCTCGCAGCTTCGGGAGGAAGTCAGCCGGGAAGCGCAAGTAAAAATCGTCGATGGAGCTTTGGAACACGACCCCATTCGGTCCTGCGGGTTCACGTTCCGTCAGCTTGCGCCGGCGTACTGCTCTCTGAGATCCCCCACGGCTCTTTGTTCACTGACGGGTGTACTCCTGACCGCAACGCACACATTCGCACCCAACTCACCAACGACATCACGGAGCCAGTCGGCAATCGCCTGACTGACGCGGCGGTAGTACACCATGTCCATGGGCAGCACGATCAGCTCGGGGGCTTTCTCCATCACCTGTCCGTGCCACGGGGGACTCGTCAGGCGATGGAGGACAAACAATCGACCAATCCCTTCAGCAGAGCGACTCAGCACAGAGACTCAGCAAAGAGACTCCGCAAAGAGACTCTGCACGGAGACTCTGCACGGAGACTCAGCAAAGAGACTTAGCACAGAGACTCAGCAAAGAGACTCAGCACAGAGACTCAGCACAGAGACTCAGCACAGAGACTCAGCACAGAGACTCAGCAAAGAGACCCACCCGGTTGAGAGAGGCGTCCGGGCGATTCTTGAAGAACTCCAGGGTCTTGCGGCCCTGCTCTCCGACGCCATCCCCCTTGCGGATTCCCAGCTTCTTCGCCTCGGCGGACAAGGCAACGAACCCGCCGTGGTTGATCTGCGAGACTGCAACGGCCTTGGCTGCCAAGTGAGGCTGCCGTAGTACCTCTGCACCGACGTAGAAGCCGTCGACGTCAAGGTGGACGACGATGCTGGGCGGCTCCCGGTGGGACCGGCCGTCCCAAGCCACGTCAGGCTCGTCGCACAGCTCTTCGTCCTGGTCCTCCGTGTCCGAGCACACCTCTCGCACACGCGTGTCCATCCCTAGGAGCCATGCAACTGGGCTTGGGACATACGCAAGAGATCCACCGAGAGATGCAGAGATGGAGACAGCGGCGGAAGAAGCGAGAGAGCCGGAGGGACAGAGGCCTGTGGGACTGCCGGACAGCGACGAAGGAGGGAAGCAACGCCAGCGGAGGACAGAAACGAAATTGAATTAAGGAGCTCCGGGTGCGCATTTGGCCCCGTCTGGGACGCGCCAAGAGCCTCGTACCGCCAGTGGGCGGAGTGGCCTGGCGAGCGACGGGCTGGATGTAGCGTGTGAGACGTCTCCGCTCTCTCGTGGGTCGTTCAGCTGGCTTTTGGGGCTTTTCACTCGCATCTGCTGTTGTCTCCTTGAGCAAGCAGACAAGCGTGATGGCCGCGGAAGTGGCGTCGAAAGCGACATGGCTACTCGTGCTCATGCTTTTGGCGCCAAGGGCGCTCTCCTTCGTGAGATCGCCGCTGATGTCGAGGAGGCGTTTGGCCATTGCGCCGCTCGCTGATTCCGAAACGCGCGCGGACGAAAGCGAGGATTTTCGCGACCGCGATGATAGCGTTCCCTTCTACTTGCAGCCGTACTTTCTCGAGAAGGACCAGATCGACCAGGTCCGCCCTTTCTCTGGGTGAAGGATGGTCCCATGTGGTGGAGAGCATCATCCTGCGAGGAACAAGTCTGACGTCTCCCCCTTTTTCCGCCCCCTTCTCCTCTGTTTTTTGCCTTCCTTCCTCCCTCCCTCTCCACAGTTTAAGATCTATGCTAGCAAGGGCACCGTCGATGCGGCACTGAAGCACTACGAGGACCTGCTTGGCGCAGAGGACGGCCGCATTCCGGTGGAGGTGCACACCTGCGTCGTCTCGCTTTGCAGCCGACGGGCAGATGAGGGGTTCTACGTCAAGCAAGGGCGGGCCGCTTTCCTACGTGCGCTTCGGAACTTCCCGGCGTACGATTTTGTGACCGAGCGTTGTTTGGATGGTCATCTGCCGAAGCCGGGGACGTTGCCGCCCCTCACGGACCTGGGCGCCGGAGCTGTCCAGACGCACTACCTGTGGAAGGCTCTGATGCGTCTGGAGGGAAATGCCCGGGGAAAGCACGCGCAAGCGAAGGCCGTCGCGGACACGGTGCACAACTTCATGAGCATCGTCGACCTGGCGGACGAGAGGGTGCTTCGCAGCGGGGCGGAGCATGCGGACAAGATGAGCTGGCAACCCGGCGCGCTGGAAGCCGGCTCGCCGATGGATTTTGCCGTCTTCAAGGCCATCACCCTGGTCTGGAGGACGAACCCGCAGCTGGCCCTCAACCTTTTTGATGACTTTGTCCAGCATGCGGTGCGGGCGAGGGATCGATACCTCAAGCTCGTCAGCGGCGGCAGAGGCGAGAAGGAGGCGCAGCGCTGCTTGGACATCCACGGCCAGACCATCGACATGGCCCTTGTCGTCGCTTGCCACTCCAGCGAAGCGCACTTGGCGCTGGAGCTCTTGACGCTCTTTGCCTCGCCAGACATTGTCGAGCATGGCACGCAGCCGGCCGAGGCTGGTGTGGGCGCCATCATCAAGCTGCTGGGTGCGAGCGGGAACTCGCAGCGCTGCATGCCGATGCTGCGGCAGCTGGTGCACCAGCGCAACTTGGTCAGCCTGTTTGTGGAGACCTGCAACGTCGCCGCTGCGCGATCCCCTGGCGCCTCCTCCTCGTCGATTGCGGCGGAGAAGCTCGGCTGGCGGAAGCTGATCCAGCCGCTCGCTGCCGGCGTGATTGACGTCCCCGAGGATCCGCGGAGCTACCCCAAGGACGTGGGTGCTTTGCGGTTTCTCACGGAGGAGCAGAGGCAGCGGGTCCGCTCGTGGCGCTCGCTCCCGCCGGCGGTGAGCTGGTACAATACCGCGATCGCGGCGCACAGGCCAAATGCCTCGGCGGCGTTTGACATCCTCGAGGAGATGCTGGCGGCCAAGCCCGTCTCGGACGGGGGGGGGAGCGGAGAAGAGGCCGCGGCGGCCGTGGTCGCCCCCGATATCGTGACTTTCAACGTTGTCGCGTCAGTCTGCGCGGACACGGGGGACCTGGAAGGAGCGTGCGAGGCCATGCACCAAGCCCGGCTTCGGGGGATTCCCGGGCGGAACGTCATCCACGGGTGGAACTCGTGCCTCAAGGCGGCCGCATCGAGTGGGAACCTCGCGGCCGCCTTTCGCATCCTCAACACGATGCTCGAGTACGGGGAGGCACCGCAGAGTCGTGGATCGCGCGAGGGCGGAAGCCCGTCTCCGATTCCGTACCCAAACGTTTGGTCTTTCAACACCGTCGTGCATGCCTGCACGAAGGCAGGGAAGACCGAGGCGGCGTTGTCGCTGTTTGGGCAGATGCAGCGAGCCGGGCTCCGACCCGACGCGGTGTCCTACAGCACCTTCTTTGAGGCCCTGGCGCTGCGACGGGGCGAGGACGGCAGCGCGGGAGCGGGCGGCCCTTCGAGCAGCGAGCCGGCGTCGACCGCTGCCTACTCCATCAAGAACCTCATCCTGGAGATGGTGCAGGCTGGCCTGCCCCTCTACGAGCGGCACGTGAGCGCTGCCCTGCGGGCGTGCTTCACTGGGAAGGAGGTGTTGGAAGTGCTGCGCATCGCGGAGAAGAATTACAACTTCTCGCGAGGGCAGCGCAAGCAGCTTGTCCTGTACCGAAGCGCGATCTGCAGCTGCGAGAAGGCGCGCGATGCGTCCGCGGCGCTCCAAGTCCTTCGCACGATGCGCGAAGAGTACGAAGGCGCGAGGGACGCGTCTAGACCGGAAGATGGCATCTTCCCGGAGGAGGCCACGCGCCGGAAGCTGGACGACGGCCGGCTGAGCATTCCGTACGCCTGCACGATGCGTGCCCTGGAGCGAGAGGAGCGGTGGAAGGACTCGTTGATGGTTCTGGAGTGGGCGAGGCAGGACCTGCCGGAGCGGGCCCGGGGTGGCTTCGAAGCGTGGGGGAAGGCCCTAGAGATCCTGTCCAGCATGGCGGACGAGGCGGGTGTGGAACCTCCCAAGAGTTCCAAGAGCTACCGCGCGGCGATTGCCACGGCAGCCCGCTCGGGACTGTGGCGGGTCGCGCTGGAACTTCGTGAGCGCAAGCAGGACGCGGCAGAAGACGATGCCTGGAGCTGGTGGGTGGCGATCCAGGCTGCGGTGGAGGCGGGCGATCCCCGCGGCGCGTTGGCTGCATTCTGGAAGGCGGTCTCCGACTATGACACGCAGGGCAAGGGAGCGAACGCCACCGCCAGCTTTGACGTCGTCTCCCTTCGATGGGCCGTCGAGGCCTGCCGCCTGGGTGCCTTTGGCGAGGACGAGACCACGGACCGCGGAGCCGTGGTCAATCGCTTCGGCTCGGAGGCGATGAACGCCATCAGGGCCGCCGTCATCCGCGGCGCTTTCATCCCACTGGACATCCTGGTCGTGGCGGCGGAAGCGTGCGTCCCGGGCGGGGAGGTGGAAGTCACCCTCCAGGTGGTTGCGATGCTGAGGGAATCCATCGAGGTGCTGGAGGGCGAGAAGACTTTGGGACGGTCCTCGGCTTTCCGTGCGTCCCTGCAAGCTGGTGGTGAGGCTGGAGAAACGGGTGGAGAAACCGGTGGAGAAACCGGTGGAGGGCGGGGACAGCAAGTGGCACGGGGACTTGGACGCGAAAATTTAAGCCAGGGAGGAGGGGGCGATGCAAGCCAAGAATCGCCCGCACCGCAAGAGGACGGTCGCCCGTCGCGGGCACTTCAGATAAAGTGCGCGGCCCTGGCGGCCTGCATCAACAATCGCTCGCCGAAGACGGACCACGTGCTGTCCTTGCTGCCCCCGCTGGAGGGCATCAAGTCGAAGGTGCACTACTTTCCGCAGGTCGGAGGGCGAGAGCTCTTCTTCTACGCCTTGGGCGCGCTGGCCAGCGCTCCGCAGATCGACTTTGCGCTGCTCCAGGAGCTGTTCCGGATAGGAAGCGTCCAGGGCTACTGGCGACATCCGTCGTGGATCGTCGCGGATGCCATGGCGACGCCGGATGAAGAAGAGCGGGGCGCGATCTCCGTCGAGATCGGAGCGGACATCCCGGCGCGGTCCGGCAAGTACGGGGACTGGGTGGAGCAGGTCGCCGAGACGGCCTTTGTCGTGGCCAGCGCGACGTCTCTTTTCAGGGACATTGCCGCCAAGTTTCAGGACCACCCGCTGCGGTGGCAGCACGATCTGTATCTCCGCCTGGATGATGCCACGGAAGGTGGATCCGGAATCACCAAGCAGAAGACGGTGATCAAGGCCTTGCGCCGCCTCAACCCACCCCTCATCGTCGACGACGCGAGGCAGCGGCACGGCATCGTCCGACGAGACCGCCGGAAACCTACGGTCACCGTGTCCCGCGTCGCCTTGCAGGAGTGGCTGCAGCAGCTGGGCGAGAAGCAGCAGCTGGAGCAGCAACGCCCCACGATGAAGTCACGGGAAGACACTGCCGGGAACGCCTGAGCAGGAAGATGAGGATTCTGAGGCGTGGCGACCCGGCTCAGCAGCAGCATGATGATGATGATGATGATGATGATGATGATGAAGACGACGATTTGGAGTGTGCAGATTGGCGTGCACATCCTTTCAGAACTAACACCAATACAAGAAAAAACAGGGCGTTTCCTCGTTGTCTTTCCTCGTCCTTTTCCTTCTTCTGCCGTCCGCCTATGCCTTGGGATTTGAGCAAGGATGGGCTGAGCTTTCAGCACCTCGACCTGGATCTCCCACCGTCTGGGCAGACGTCCTTGGCATCCCTAGGAAGAGGGGAGAAGGGAAAGACGCCGCTGCAAGACACCTGCAACCTAGGTCATTCCTATTCCTCCTATTCCTCCTCCTCCTCTTCATCCTCCTCCTCCTCCTCCGCCTCCTCCACAGCCGAAGAGCCCGCCTCCGCATCCAGCCACGGCAGCTTCTGGTCGTACGCTGGGTTTCCCGTGCTGTGGAAAACTGCTCCGGGCGCTCCGTACTTGTAGCCAAAGGGATGTGTCCTCCGGTACTCCTCATGCGTGTTCAGCATGTAGTAGAAAGCCGCCGGCACTACCAGAATGAACAAGGTCAAAGCTGTGACCGTCTTGCCGTCATACTCGAACCGCTCCTCCGTCTGCTCGCGCATGCCGTTCCACTCCTCCAGCCAGAAATTCGTACGCATGCTGCTGCCGCTCCGCAACGGCGCCCTCGCCCCTCGTCGCAGCAGAGCGGATCGTACGCCTCGCAATGCAGACTGCATGGTCCTTCTTGCCTTGATAGAAGCCTTGTTGTGTTGTATTTTGGGGCGCCAGAGGGGACCGCCCGACTGCTGTCACCCGGCACTCTTGCGCATTTCGTAAATATTTTGAAATTAATATATCAAAATATCTATTAAAGAATATCTTATTTTGAATATTCTACACTTCATCTTTCAATGGATTCTCTTTGCCCATTTCATAGGCCCTACAAAAATTATAAAATTAGATCAAAACCACAGAAAGGAACCGATCTGAGAATCCGGTGTCTGAATGGGTTCTTGTTTTGATGCTTGTTCCTTGGACGTTCGATTGGTTGATTTGATTATTTGATTTCGCAAGCAGCTATTTTGAAGTATTCATCTTGTGTAAAATATATCTTTATTTGAAAAACTATTTTAAAACCAGCTGGCACTACGAAGCTCTCGGCGCTAAGGCAGGCAGCCGCCGGCGAGGGCGGCGCCAGCGAGCAGCTCACAGCAAGCAGCCAGCTCACGGCGAGGTAGTGAAATAGAAGCAGCATGAGTGACCGCAGCGCACCCACCTGGCCCGCAGAGTATGGAGAAGAGCCTGGGTGGTGGCCAAGAGTGCGAAGCGCGTACGCAGACCATGAAACGACGCTGGACCTCTTCGAATGCAAGGTTGGACCCGAAGGCGGAAAAGCTTTGGTGGAACGAGGGCTGCCGTGTTTGCCGCAGCTGACCAATCTTAACCTGGGCGCCGACGAATGGAGTAGTCAGGCCAACTGCATTGGACCCGAAGGCGCCATAGCCCTGGCGACGCAAGGACTGCCCAAAGTGCCACGGCTCAGCAGCCTCGGCCTCGGCGACAATCGCATCGGACCAAAAGGCGCGGCGGCCCTGGCGACGCAAGGACTGCCCCACGTCACGCACCTCACCAGCCTCGGCCTCCGCCACAACGACATTGGACC
>JAAMXY010000008.1:0-30894 GCA_019677205.1 Pinguiococcus pyrenoidosus | reverse complement strand
CGTCGTCCGCGGCTTCCTCCAGCTCGTGCAGATATGCCTGTTGGGACGCGATATCACCAGGCGTAGGAAGCTTCGGAGGCGCCTTCGCTGGCGGGGGAGGAGTCTCCTCCTCTTCGTCGTCACTCTGCAAGACGACTCGAGGCCGCTTTCGCTTCTGCCGCCCTCCGGCAGGGGGGCGCTTGGGCTTCCTGTGTGCCGAACCACGATGATCACGTGGACTGTCCAAGGAAAGACTCGTCCAGGAGGCCGACTCTTTGCGCCTCTCTTTCGCTTTGCCTTCGCGGGCTCTCTGCGCGGCGATCGCCCGTCCCCTCTCCTTCACTTCCTCCGGCAGGGCGCGATTCAGGTAGGAGCTTCTCATGCTATTTGGCGCACCATTGAGCTTCTCGTCGATGTTTCGTAGCCAGCCACCAACGTTGTCGTACTGATCCACGAGTTCTTCTGCTTGCATGGCGCCGTCGGCTGCTCGGCAATGTGCTGGGCAGAACGACACTGGAACCGGTACGGCGGCCGATCCCTCGCGCTTCATGGCGAACCCGGTTCCCCACCCCTTCAGCTGACCGCAGCTTGCGTGAAACCAGACCCGGCACCCATGTGCCGCGCACCTCGTGAGACAGGGCAGGTGCCATTGCCTCTGAAGCACGTTCGGAGTCTCGCCACATATCGCACAAAGCCCCGCTCTTGTGCTTTCGCCGTTTCCGTAGGTCGCGTCCCACGCTCGGTCAGCGGCATCGGAAAGTATCACGACGGATCGCTCAGGGTCAAAGCGGGCGAACGGCAGCTCGTCCATATCCGCATCGAAGCGCTGTGCGTTCTCGAGGGCGGAGATGATGCGGGGTCGGACGTACGCACGCATTTCGGCGATCCAATCGCCCCCAGGAACAAGATCGTAGCGCGACGGGTATTTGAAGACGTAATCCTCATGGCGAACCGCGCAGAAGGCGTGTATCCACGTGGACGCGGGCTCCTGCTCGGCCACCGCAGAGAGACCAACAGCCCGCTTCATCGCGCCGCCGCGGTGAGGACAGTGAATGCATGCTGTGCACGCCGGAGTCTGCCCCGCCCCGAGCAGGCCCGCCTGATAGGCTGCGCAGAGGTCGCACGTCCACTCCGAATCGTCGACTGGCAGATCAATGCCGTAGCAAGTAGCGTGCACATGAATTCCGCACTCGCAGCAGCTGAGAAGCCCGGGAGGGCCCTCCGAGCAGACGTCGCACACAACACCCGAGTCATCGGCTGGCATGGGCAGCTTGGGGCGCAGCTCCTGCGGAAACATCTTCCCGGGGATGAGGCACACCATGACGATGCCGCCGTCCGCCAGCGCTGCCGGGGCGAGCAGAGGATCCCGCGTTCCTTCGGGCTTCTTCGAGTTGAGTTGCTGCAGGCATGACTTCAACTGCTGCGCGAATGGCGTCTTGAACCATTCCTTCCAGATCTGATCGTGGTCCAGCCTGAGGATGCGCTGGGACGGGGAGGCTACGAGCTCCGTGCAGCGTCGCCGGCGAGAGCTCGCCTGGGCGCGCCTCACCAACTGGACCCCGCCACACTGAATGCGCACTCGAACCTCCTGGCCTGCCAGCACGGCGAGAGCCTCCAGCTTCCAGTCCGACTCCTGGTCCTCTACTTCGGTCTCGCCGTCGTCCTGGGCCTCGTCGGAATCGGAGCTCTCCGACAGCATGATCTCACACTCGTCGACCAGCTCCGCCGCGGTGACGTATCTCCCTGCCACACGAGCGAAGACGGTTTCTTCCACCGGCCTCTTGCCTCGTCCGCCACTTTTCGCCACTGCGGCCGCCCTCTTGTACGCGAACCTGCGGCCAGGTCCGATGTCTGGCGCTTGAAAGTTCATCTGCTCTCCGCTGATGCCGAAGTCCGAGCCCCCTCTCTGCGCGCCATACTCGGCAGCGATGCGAGTCTCCTCCTCTTGCCGCCTCGCTCGCTCCTGCAGAGCCACGGACGAGAACGCGGTCTCCAGATTCGTCACGTCGCCCACCACGAGGCTCTCAGCGGGCGGAGGGCCAAACAACTCGTCGATGAAGACACCATTCTGCAGCGTCGTTCGCGAAACGACCGTATCGGGTGCAAGCGGCGTCGGGGGCGCCGCAGGTGCAGCAACTCGCTGGGGAGTGGCCGTCGGTGTGACTTCCGCCTGAGCGCGCCGGAGCCATCTCTCCACCTCGTCGAGACTCTTCGCAGATCCACTGACGAGCGCCGGATACGGCGCAGACTGCGCCGCACGTGCTTGGTCGGTGGCCGCTCCGTCTCCAGCACTTTGCCGAGAGCTCAGCGTGATTGCAACATCCGCAGCGGCGGCGCGCACGTGGCGCCGCTGCATGCGTCGCACGCGCCACCAGATCCGCCGACTCTCGGACCAGCTGCGGAAAGAGAGCGGTGGCAGCGTCTTTGGACTCGTGAGCACCGGCAGGGCCATGACGGTGGCCAGGACGGGTGGAGCACTCGCCCCATCCTGGAGGGCTTGCATGGCACCCGAACCGGACCGGAAACGAGCGTGAGCTTCCGCACCAAAAAACGCGGGAAAAGCCCAGCGACGCGGGATCACCCACAACCCACAAGATCTTTTTTTGAAAAAACTTTGGCATCTATTGGTCTTTTCATCGCCCATATTCATAATGTATATTTTTGAGTCTCTTATTGAATTTAAATATCAGCCAAACAATGAAAAAAATCACTTTCAAAAGGATAGGATTCAGAGCCCTTATTGAGCTCTGATTCAGCTGTTGGCGCAAAGGTGCCGTCGATTCGCGCAGCGCGATAGCGTTCCATCTCTGTCCCCATGCTGTTCGATTTGTGCAGGGTGGTGCGTCTGTCCGCAGCTTTGAGGACGCCGAGAGCGCCGCACAACGGCAAGTCACCGGACGTGGCGATGGAGTGCGGACGCAAGTCGTTTCTCGCGATGTGCGCCACGGCTGTGGTGGCCGTGCTGACCATCATCAGCTTCGAGCGGCGCTTGCGCCTGGTTGACCACGGACGGAGCGACGGCCACTCCGGCTCAGCTGGGGTGTTGATCCCCAGGCACGGGCCGCAGAAGTACCACGGCCACACACTGCACGTCTTGGACTCCCGGATCGATCCGTCGAAGCGAGCAGAGAGCATTCGTCGCTACTACGAGATGAACCACAAGGACAAAGCCGCGGCCAAGGATTCTGCAGCGCCGCCGGGAGCGCAGAGGCACCGAGCCAAGGTGCTGCTGTTCACCACGGACTCCATGAAGGGCTACAGCACCAGAGGCAATGTGCCTGCTGGGGAAATTCGCATGAGATGGTCCCTTGCCATCGCACTGGGCGATCTCGGCGCGGTCGTGGACACTGCAACGACCGAAGAAGAGTTCCGTTGGCTTGCCGAGCAGCACGCAGCCTACTCCGCGTACATCCTCGATCCGTGGACCTGGGCTGGGAGCAGCAGGCAGCCGAGGGAGTTCCTTCAGGGCAGAGAAGACAGTGTGTACATCTTGGACTATTTCGGTCGGGCCTCCTTTCCGAGCGACGGCGTCCAAGTGGACATGAAGCACGTCCTCACTGCGTTTCCCCTTCCCGCCAAGAACACCTTCATTGGCTACGGCGTGGAGCAGCCCCTGGCGAGAGACAAGAAAACGCAGGGCGTCTTCCTGGGCAAGCTCCACGAGTACTCGCCGAGATATCGAATGGAGACCCTGAAAGCGATTGCCGACAAGGTCAAGATCGTCACGACCATCTCACCGGGAGAGACCCTTCTCTCGCACCCCAATATCGAGTTTCTCGGGCATAAGACACCGGAGGAGTTTGACCAGCTGCTGGCGACGAGCCGATTCCTGATCACGTTTGGCGACACGCTGAACGAACCGTCCGCCGTGGACGCCGTGGCAAACGGCTGCGTCTACATCAACACGGTGTACAACAAGCCCAGGAGCATGAACGCTGACTTGACCAGGGGAGATTACGGCGTAGCATACCGCAGCGAGCACCCATACCTTGGTGAGCGGGTGGGCCCGCCGTATGTGTGCACCGCAAGAGAAGGCGAGCTCGACGATTATATGCACTGCGTTGACGAGGCGATGCGCGTCGGCCCTTTGGACCCCTTCGTGCCCCATCCCTTCACTGACAGCGCGTACAGGCAGCGGATCAGCACGGTCTTCGAAAACGTCCTCGGCAAGGCCTGAAGAGCCGGATCGAAGACAGGGCCGGATCGGTCCACGGCGGAAGCGAAGCCCAGGAATCAACTAATCGGGAGGGTCCTAGGATCGCTGCGACCTGCTCGCTGCCACGGCACCGCCGGGCGGTGAGCCCCGACGAAGTCTTGCAAATGAGCAACATGGCAAGAGGCACCGGCAGTGAAGGAAGGGCAATGGCGTTGATGGTTCATCGCCGGCATCGCCGGCGACAACCGGCTCGAACCAGATGAAGCGCGGCCCGCAAGGTGGTGGCCACAGAACGCGTATCGCGTCGTTGTGGATGTAGCTAACAGATTGAGCTGAGCGAAGCTTCTTGAATGCTCGCTCGACGGCAAAACAGTCCGGCTTCGCTTGGCTTGGCTTGGCTTCGCTTCGCTTTACACTGGTTCTGCGAAGAGCACTTTCTCTATTTCCACCGCCGCGCTGCGCACCATAACACTTTCTATCGACAGCGACTCACGACTTGTAGACCTCATCAAAGACGATCTCAAGCGACTCGTCTTCGCGGAGAGAGGTATCACGAACCGGGTCGAACCAATCCCTCGATGGAACCAACAAGCTGTCGTCCCCGTCTTGCCCCACAAAGAAGCCAGCGGCCGCATCCGACGCCAGTACCGTGGGCACACCGGCTGCTTTGTTCAGGTACGCCTCCATCTCTTTTCGCGCCGCCTCCAAGTCCGATCCTGACGCACTGTCGACCTTCATCTCGTCCTCGGTGGCGCTCTCCATGGCCTTGACCGCGTCCTTGGGCAGCGGCGGAAGGAAGCTCAGAAGATGCTCCCTCTCGCGCAGAAGATCGTCGTGAAACACTTGAAACTGCGGCAGCGAGCGCGAAATCTGCGCAGCCATCGCGCCCGATCGGAGATGGATGTCGAAGCAGAGCTCTCGCTGGCCCTGCTGGCCCAGCCAACGCGACCCACTCAGGCGGACCCGGACTTTCGGAGTGGACGTGTCCAGCGTGAGGCAGTCGCCCTCCCCGAAGACCACACCTAGCGGCGTGCTGAACTCTACTTCCTCCCCGGATGACACGCTGCGAGCACCGAGGACTTCCACGATGGCGCCAAAGGTTCGCTTGTACCACTTGCGAGTCTCGTGCACGAGCACCGCCACCGTGTGAGTCCCCGACAACATCCGCGCCTCGAAAATTTGGTCATCGACGATCACTACGGCGTCCGCGCTCGGCGCCGGGCTGTCGTTGCTGCAGCATGATCCCATGGCGCACAAGGGCCGCCGAAGACGCAGCTGCGAAGCGGACACGAAGACAAATGTATCGAGTTGCACCCATCCAGGTTGCATTGAAGCACTGACCAGGAAACCTGGCGAAGTCGGTTGGATGCCCGATGGAGAGTTTGTCATGATCAAATCATTTTCATTGGCCGTTGTTCATAAGAAGCTTCTCCATTGGTTCCTTGGATTCACTGTTTCACGGAACATGGGACCGTCAAAGAGCAGAGAAGAATATCTCTCAACAAAAGAGCGCCTCTCATCGCAGCAAAAAGAGAGTCCTCTGCGCCGCCGCCGCCAAGATGAGAAGGCTCCTCTTGAGCCTCGTGGCTCTCCTGCCCAGTGCGCTACAGGCGGACAAGGCCACCAGCGTGCAGGTGAAGAACCTCGCTCCTGAGCCGCTGTACCTCTTCTGGCTGCCGCCGTCTCTGCCCTACCAAGTCCGCGCGGCTGCGACGGTCCCACCAAAGACAGAGACCTCCATCGGGAGCTTCGTGGGCCATGTGTTTCTTGTGAGCCTCAGTGAGGATCCTGGGGACGCTCTGGCGCTTGGATCGGACACTTCTAGCTTTGTGGCGCTGCTGCCGGACTCGATGCAGGTGGATATCCGGAAGGAGAAGGACGGCTTGGTGGCGAAGTACAGGGATCTGCCGGAGCATCCCGTGTGCATGGATGCACAGGCCAGGTGGCCGCTCACGGACACTCTCTCTATTCCGCGCGTGGGTTTTGGGACGGCGGCGATGGGCGGAACCACCGTCAAGACGGTGCAGGCGGCTTTGGATGCCGGCCTCCGCCTGCTGGACAGCGCGCAGGCGAGAGAGTGGTACGACGAGGCGGGCGTCGGCGTTGCGCTGTCGCGGGCGGTGGAGAGGGGCGTTGTGGACAAGAAGCAAGACGTCTTCTTGACGAGCAAGATCCACCCGCGAGACTTTGGGTACGACGAGGTCGTCGAGGCCATTGAAGGGAGTTTGCGAGATCTTCAAGTAGACACCCTGGACTTGATGTTCCTCCACTTCCCGCGCTGCATGCCGCACATCTGCGGACAGACGCGAACCTCCGACGAGGACTTCGTTGAGAGCTTCCGAGCCATAGCCGACATGCTTGCGAGGGGCAAGCTTCGTAGCATTGGAGTCAGCAATGTGAGCACCCGGGACTTGGAGATGCTGGAAGATGCGTGCATCCCAGATGGCGATGGCGGGTGCCTGCAGCCCCATATCATCCAGAATTGGTTCGACCCGTTCCACGCAGACGAGGACGTCCGCGACTACGCCTCCGAGCACTACATTTCCTACCAGGGCTACAGCATCCTCGGCACGCAATGGAGACATCGCGCTGGGAGCGCGGGCGTCAATCCGGTGCTCACTCATCCCATCATCCAGAAACTCGCAAGACGACGGAGAGTGTCCCCAGCAGTGCTTGTGCTGAGATGGGCGCTCTCGCAGGGAGTTCTCGCGCTCTGCAGGTCAACCAATCCCGAACACATCAAGCAGTGCGCCGAGGTGTACCATTCCTTCTCCGACGCTCCCATAGATCCCGAAGCGCTCGAGAGAGGTGACAAGTCTTGTGCGACCTTCACATTTGATCCGACGGAAATCCTCGAAGTTGAGGCGCTCAATGGGTTCCTGCGATAGACGAGATGGATGGTTCACCTGCGCCATGCTCGTGTAGATGCCAACTGAGCAGCAGAACGATTTTGAAAGCCAAGAGCTGGTGGATAGCATACTCGCTCCTCATTGTGACGCTCCCTTGGCCGCGTCCGACGAGAAGCCGAACGCCTGCAAGACGGTGCCAAACGCGGCCCCGGACATGACGGCTTCTTCAAGTGGGCCGACTCGGTGCCGTGCCTCTCGGCCCTCGAAGCGGCAAATGTCTACCAAGAGGTCCGTGAGGATGCCACAGAGGTACTTCAGCACCTTTGGGCGCGTCTCCATCGCTTCTTGTATGGTTGCTCGGTTCCGATGGATGTCCCGATACTCCGGAAAGAGCCAGTCGGGATCGTCCTCGGTAACCAGCTCCGCGATGCCTTCGACAAGCTCTGCTCGCCGAGACAGGTCCCTTTGATACTCAAACGCTGGCTGTAGCAAGGCAAGGCTGCGGAGCATCGCCTGGCTGCTCGTGCAGAGCTCCTCGCGAATCTGAACGCGCTGAGCTGTCGCCTGCTTGCTGATGGACTCCTTCGTGATGGCCAATGCGGAGATGCTATCTGCTTCCACCACCGCCTGGCCTTCCCAGTACTCAAGAAGCATGAAAGTGCCGTGGAACTCGTTCTTGAAAATCAGCGAAATCTTGGTGTCGTGAAGCCTCGCCGGGACGTCCGGCAGGATGTTCCCGACCCACTCGTGGAATTTGTTGCATGAGAAATCTCCCGTGATCGTCATCCGATGCTTCTTGTACTCCGAGGTGTTAGGCAGCACGTGTGCTCGCTGGTGGAGCGAAAGGGGCTTCACTGGGGCTTTCACGATCTGGGCAATCTGGGGGGTCGTCTTCGCGGCGATAGTCGCCACGATCTCGCCGGCTTCCCCCTCCGTCCATCTCAGGCGGATCTCCAGTCGGCGGATGGGCCCCTGCGATTGATACACACACACCGTTTGCTTGTCGGGGGTGAAGGATCTTACCAGGGTTCCGGCCTGATCGACCCCGAGGACGTCAAACGCGACATTGCTTTTCAGGATGACGATATCGATCACTACGGCCGCTTCGACGGAAACCGTGTGGGACGCATCCTCGGCTGACAACTTGATTGAAAAGTTCAGTGAGAACGTCTGCGGTGGCTTGACCTGCTGCTCCCCATGCGCGTCGAGAAGCGACTTCTTCCTCTCAGCGACCCTCACTCGGAGCTGCTCGAGGTCGGTCTCCATCGCGCGTAGCTTCAGATCGTTGATCTGCCCACTGGCTTCGGCTCCGCTCGTGCTTTTCAGTGGCGAAAGCTCCGGACCTCGCAGTCTCACGGACAGAACTCTTCCAGAGAAGCACGCGGCCAAGATCTCCTCTTGCTCCGATGATACCGCACCGCAGGCGAAGCCCCGTATACTCTCGCCGACGTCACTTGCGGCGCGAAGGTGCGGCGGACTGGCTTCGTTTTCGATCGTTAGGACTTCGACTCGTCCATCTTCTCTGCCGAGTACCACGTCCTTCACTCCGTCCTCTAGGATGTCGTGACTCCGCATGTGCACCACAGCGGCACCTCCGTCGCCCTGTACGGTGAAGCGCGTCTGGATTCCCTCCGAACCGTAGCGGAACAACCCGTACTCCCCTGCCGCCGTGCCGTAGAGAATCCCCTTGCTCTCCGGAGTCTCAGAGCCCCCCGTGAAGTACGCGTCGAGTGCCAAGGCTGGCGCGGATAGCAGCTTCTCCGTGAGGAGCGTTGAGTCGTGGACCGCACGGATGACCCGATCCTGACAAGCCAAGAGGACGTCCCACTGACCAGGGCTCCGGACGTCGTTGCAGACCAGCGCGTTCAGGCGATCTTGGCAGATGAAAGACGCCACTTCCTTGCTCGAAGACGGTGCGTCGTCGTCATAGAGACTGTAGACGTACTCGCACCCGGTCCAGATCCGGTTGGCTTGGACGTTCATGAAGCGGATCTTCTCCACCATGGAGGATGGCAGCGTGAAGAAGTTCCTGCCCGTCTTGTGCCATCCGTAGACGTTCGAGCCGTCCGTGGCAAAGATCCTCGCCTTCCGGTCGTTGCGACCGCCGAGGCTGAGGGAGGTCACCGGACCACGGCATTCGGAGGCCTCAAAGACGACTCGGGCCTCGTCCTTCTTCACTTGGAAGCAGCTGAGCTTGCCGGAATCATCCCCAACCACAACTTTTTGCCTGCTGCTCCTCCCCCGACCCAGCACTGCGATCGTGCTGTGACCTGAGATGGAAGCCACCTGCACGACGTCGCTGACGTGGGCGCGGAACTCCATGGGCGGCGCGGTGCCTCCCCAAGCAAGAACGTTCCGAGCCCGGACTTGCAGCCGAGCCTGACGGGTCCGGGCCCGCTCGCGCCCGAATGTGCGGAAGCCTTGCGCGCGCAGGATCGATCGTGAAGTATCTTTGGGGCCAATCGGTCGCGGCGGAATATGAGTTGAAAAGGTTTAAAGAAGCGGTGCTGGCCACTGCGGCGGCGGGAAGTCTGTCACACTCGAACATCTTGGAATCGGATCCCAGGCGGCCCTTTCTGCCGCTCTTCGCCACTCCTCTTTGGAAAGTGCCCGCAATCTCCGCCGCGCTGTTCTTTGCGTCGCGGAAGCAGCTTCCCCGGCGACGAGAGTCGAGCTACAGTGAGATTGAGAGAAAAGCGCGCGCAGCATGGCGGTTTCCTTCGAAGAGGCCGTGGACACGCTCCACAAGATGTTCTCCTCCTCTGGCTACGACAAGCAGACTCTGGCGCAGATGCTTCAGCGCCAGAATTACCACATGGAGAACACCGTCGAGGTTGGTTGCAGACGACGATGTCGGATCCAACGCGTTTGCGAAGTGTGAAGAACTCCAAGCGGCCATTCCGAACACCGAACACCTGCTGACCAGGCCAGCGGGGGCCGTCTTCAAGAGTCCGTCGCGAGAGGGACGCCGAGCCCCCGCCCCCCGCCCGGGTCCTCATTGTGGACGTGCTGATGAAGAGAAACTGACCAAACGGCGATGCACCGTAGGAAATCCTCAAGCTTGAAGGCCAGGCGGGAAACCCCGGGGAGGATACCAGCGGCGACCTCGAGCTCGCGAAGAAGCTGGCCGCCGAGATGGATGGCTACCCGGCCGTCATGCAGCCAGGTCTGTGCGCCCCGCCTTTTGTAGCGTCAGCAAGTTGGTCGAAGGGACTTTGCGGAAGTGCGAATCCAGGCGTGTCTTTGGCGGGCTAATCATCCTTTCACGTGGTCCCAGCCGGCCCAGTTTCGTTTGGCAGCACGGCCCCGAAGGGCCGGGGGACGCCGGTGACCCTGCCCGACGACTTCCTTCGCCTCCCGGGCTACGTGGGTGCGACCGAGCAGCAGCTGTCAGATGAGCAGCTCGCCCGTATGCTGCAGAACGAGATGTTCATGGAGGAGCTCCAGCGCGACGCCGAGCTCTCGCGCTACGTCCGGGGCGGCGGCGGCGGCGGCGGCTCAGCAGCGGCAGCAGCACAGTCGCAGAGCAGCTCGTCGGATCCCAATAAGCCAACCGTGATGGCGAGGCTTGGCAGCATGGGTGCCTCTGCCCGCCAGCGGCTCAACGCCATGGCCGTCCGCTTCAACAGCCGCAACAAGGGCGACCGCACGCGTCGCGTCGGCGGAAACCAGTATGAGCACGTCCCCCTGAACAACGGCAACCTCGTGGATGAGGACGACGAGGACGTCGAAGTGCAGTTCGACAATGGTACGTGACCAAGCAAAGGCCCCGCGGGGGAATGTAGGAACATGCCGAAGTTCGGCCACTCATCTCTGCGCGCAGGCATTCAGATGGATGCTATCCGGAGCCCTCTGCAGGACGAAGAGTCGTCGAAGACAAACGTTTAGCAGGCTAGCTTCGATTGGCTTGTCCTGGATAGCAGATAGGAGAGGCGTGTCGATTCCGTGCTCGAACCTCCAGACTCGCTCCAGTACCAGCACGAGATCGACGGTGCCGTGTGCCGTGGTCCTATTTGTCAGCAGTTGGATTCACAGTGATTTCTGGGAGAACGTCGCGATAAGATTGCTTGTTGAGGGCACGATAGGAACGTTTACAACTGGATCTACTTTACGTAGAGCAACAACGCATCTGATTGCTCCCATCTTTGGCGCGCGAACATTCAAGACATCAAAGCGCGATCGCCGCCGCTTGCAGAACCGAGCGGGCGCAGCGCGCGCATGATCATACCGGACACACCGGAAAACTTCCATCACTCGGAGAAGCTGCTGAGCAAGTCGTCGATGAAAACCACGGTGGCGCCATCCACGGTGAAGTCCTCGCCGTCGCTCGGACAGTTTTGCGATATCAGGGACTGGAGCTTCGAGCCTCGGTCGCGAGCCTCTTCCGTCCGTGCGGATTCATACAATGCTGCGACGGCGAGAGCCTCGTCTTGCATCCCGTGGAACAACCCGGAGTCCAGGTTTGCATGTCGATCTTGCCGTAGGACGAAGGCATATATCTTGCGGAGTCCGTCTGAGCTCACCGCGACGTCCATCTTCTTTTTCTGCTCATCTATGAAGTAGAACGCGCCTGCATCTTTCTGCGCCTCTGCGGCAGCGGCTACTCGCTTGCCCACCGATTTCACCGCGTCCGCGCGGGCTAGCTTGATTTCTATCGTAGCAACAAGGCGCCTGTTCCCCTGACCAACTACGATGCCATCGTACTCCATTTGCCACGGCTTTCGAACTTGACTCCTCAACTCCGCGTTGTAGACAACCTCGACATCGCTTCCGCGAAACTCTGCTGCAGCCCATCGCCGAATCGGATCCACCAGCTGCAGCTCCAGGGCACGGCCGGCATGCTTCATTTCGAGGCCGCAGCCGTAGATCGATGGGCACAGCTGCTGGATCCTCTCGCCGGCGGCCTTGACCTCCTTGAGCTGCTCCGCCAGGAGCTCTTGCTTGCCGCGCAAATCCTCCAGTCGCTCGGCCTTCTTCTCCTCGGGCATCCGCTCATTCTGCTGCATTCCCTCTATGATGGTGTCCATCTTGGCGATTTTTTTCTCCAGCGCTTTTTGCTTCGACACCAAGGAGGCCATGCCCCGCTTCTGCCCGCTCTCCAGAAGGCCCATCTCCGCCAGGTGATCGAACACGGCGTCATACTCGGGCGACAGCTGCCGCCGCTTGTCGGCGACTCGGCTGCTCGGCAGCTCAAACAGCCTGTCGCGTATGGCCGCCTCGGCGGCCGAGCTGCACTCCACGAGGCGAGCAGCTTCGTGAATCGGAACATCCTTGCTCGGATCCTCCAGCTGCCCGCCCACGGCGTTTGGTGGTACCGTGGCCGCCGAGGGGGACACGCAGCAGCAATGCTTTGCGCCCATGTCGATACGAGCCTTTCCAGAAGAGGGCGTACGTACGTGAGTGTGCGATTCGGCGGCGCTATGGGTGGACGAGGCACTTCGGCGGAATTTGCAGGTGACATGGCGTTACAGAATGAAGCGTAAAAATACATTATAACTGTAGATATATTGGTAAGAAGCCGTTAAAAATATAAATAAATATTTATCAACTCTTTTAGGATGACGCGGACGCAAGACAGCAGCTATGGCGTTGGGCGTCGAGGTCCTTTCGAGGGCGCTCCTCGGGCGCGCTCATGCGGGGCCCAGCGGCAGAACGGCGCCGCTCCAGACGACATTGGCGACGCAGCAAAGGGAGCGTCAAGCTAGCAGCGGTTCGCTGGCGAATCCCGCCGAGCTTGAGCGTGGGCGGCTTCAACACGGAAAACAGCAGGCGACGGCGCAGATGAGTCACGCGTGTCCCCGAGACCGTCCCACGCTTCTTTCCTGTAGTTGCCACGTACCTTATCACAACTGCCACGAGGATGCTGAGCAACGTCATCAAGACTGCGATGATGTTCGCTCGGTAGTAGGCAGGGGCTAGATGTCTCGGGTCGTCCGGATACAGAGTCTCGTCTGGCTTGATGGCGTTCATAAACGCCATCTTCTCGAAAAGGCCCAGGCACGCAGCAGCGACGGCCAATACGAAGAGGACGATACCTTCAGATTTGGTTGCAGAGAAATAAGCCAGCCCCCCAAGAAGGGGAAAACACGGCTCGCATTAGACGAAGCTTCGAGGCATCGTGCATTCGTCCGCGCCTCGGTGACCCGCCTTCCCCACCTGCATACTTGTGATAGGCAAGGTACATGGCCTTGCCCTCGGCGTCCGTGTTCGGAAGCGTGTCCTCGGGCACCAGGAAATGATACAAGCCAGCGAGATACTGTAGTCGACGAAGAAGCGGTGAGCCAGCCATGACCATGCGTCTCCGCAGCCTCTTCCGGTCTTTCAGTGGTCGCTGAGCATCTCACCTGGACGCAGAAGATCACCACCACCGCCATTCCCACCCAGGAATGCATGCTGTACAGATTGTCGATGGGCGGGTCGGCCTCGTTGTGAAAGCGGAAGACAGCCACCAAGCCAACGGACATGACGATGATTGCGGCAGACTGCAACGCCACATGAATCGCCTTTGCAATCTGCGACAGCAGCAAATCCTTGTGAGGCAGCTCCGACCTTCTTACTCCTATCCAATCCACCATTTCCTCTCACCGGCTTGGAGACAGGGAGCCACGTGTACGCGATCGCTGCCTCCGCGAAGATGAACACGAAGGCGGTGACCATGAGCACCGGGTGCCAGTTGAAGACGTGGGCGTCCCCTTCCTCCCAGCTGAAGCTGCTGTCCCAGCTGCCCGTTCCGATGCCATCTGGGAAGTCCTCCTTGCACCACTGCAGCACCATGGCGAACGTCGCCAGCGCCAAGCCATGGACGGCGACGATGGAAAAGCACTGCTCCGGCCGATTCGGCGGCAGCTTGGCCAGCATCTCCCGCACCGTCGGCATCGTCCTCCGATTTCCCACTACGCGCTGCCTAGGATCAGCTCCGTCGCCGTACAACAGCGCCGCAGCGCCGCTGCCTGTGTCTCACGCCACGTATGGCAGAACTTCGGCGCTTCTCATTTCTCATCCGGAAGCGCCCAAAATCGGCCGTAGCAAAGCCAAACTTTGTTTTCCATTTTGAAACCGCTGTACGCGACACGGTGCTCGTGTCGCGCAGTCTGCGGCTTTCGGGCGTCAAAGCTGAGGCTTTGGGCGCAAAGCGCGCGAGGCAGAGGACGAGAGCCCATGAAGACATGTTTGATCACTTTCGTGGTCATCACGTGTCTACAGAGGCTGACGTGAGAGCACAACGTGCTCACAGAGTGCTGACAATCCGATGCAAATCTGACGCCAAGGTATCTCCACAGATCCGCGCTACACCTCCGGATGGGTCTGCAGGTGTCCATCAAGATCGTGGGGACCAAGAAGGCCGGCGGGCTAAAGTGGGTGTCCGAGGCCTACGACATGTACGAAACGCGCTGTCGGGGACAGCTGGAGCTGCGGACGGAGTGGCTCAAGTCCGACAACGACCTCGTAGCGTCCGTGGTACGAGGGGAAGCAGCTTGCCCCGGGGGGAGGCGGAGATGCGTCCTAACCGCGCCGCGCTGCAACTTGGTCTTTGGAAAGGTCAGGGATCGACCGAAGCTGCTGCACGTGTTGCTGGAGGTGCAAGGAAAGGTGGGCCTTGGGCATGGGATGCTGCTGCGGTTGGAGAGGGGTTCGAGCTGCGGACGTCCTAAGGATGCTCCATGTCTTGGCGACAGAGTCTGAGCAGCGAGCAGTTCTCCGAGCAAATGTACAAGTGGCTCGAGGAGGGCGGGAGCCGCGTCTGCTTTGTGATCGGGGGTGCAGAAGGGTACGTCAGCTCCCGGAGGCCAGAGCTGCTTGCGTGGGTTGCAGCCGGACTCAGCAAGGCTATGTTCTGGCAGGCTGCCGGCTGCATTGCAGGGACTGGGATTGCCAAGTCTTAGCCTGGGGCCGCTCACCCTGACCCACCAGTTTGCGCGGGTCTTGCTCGCGGAGCAGATCTACCGCGCATCGCAGATCCGCCTCGGGACGAAGTATCACAAATAGCGTCGAGCTGTGGCGTCCTTCCCGGCGGCGAGATCCGGCAACCTCCTCCTGGAGCGGCATCTCGCTGCATCGGGCCTCTCCCCGATACGGAGTCCCCCCTCGCTGGGGTCACTTGAGCGCCGCCCTTTTCGTCTCGCTGACGTAGGATGCAAGGAATCCAGCCGCTTTCCTTCGGTGTGCTCAGCGCTCGAGCATGGCCCGACAATGCGACGGTATGTTTCTAGTGTTTCCTCCGTCAAATCTGAGCGGCCTCCTCCGGCGACGGCCGCAGATTCAGGAGGGGGATCTGCGCTCGTGGAGCGAGGCAGCGGCTGTGCGACGGCGTGGATGCTCCGCATCGCAGCGTTCGGCGCTCCGTCCACCTCGCTAGCAAGCAGCTGGGAGATATGCTTGAGCAGATCCACCGGAGCTGTGGGCGAAGAACAGGAAGGAGCACCGTTCCATTGGCAGTTGGCAGTTGGCAGTTGGCAGTTGGTCGTCAGAACCACCAGTCCAGCGTCTTTGGTCTTTGTCCTTGTGCAAGGAGCAACCTCGCCGACCATCCGGAAGCCGCTTCTCGTTGGCCTTTTTGCCGCACATAGGGCTTGTGAACCACCGCAAGCACACCGCACATGACATTGCCGAAATCTTCAGAGGAAGGGCGCTCTCCTGGTTCTGCGCTTCCACCCCTCTGAGGACTTTGAACCTCCGCGGACTCCACCCCTCTGTACACATACATCCCCTCTTCGAACCATCTGACCCATTTGGAACCATCGGCAGCGCTTGAATGCGTGCGCCCGAATGTACGAAGTGAACGCAATCTTGGCGGCGCGCGTTTTACCATGCAAAGGCGATGGATGTAGACTGGGCGAGCTTCGTATGCGGCACTTGGCGGCTCTCGCTGACGTGTCATGCCTTCGATGCCGATTTTCAGCCCTTCTCGGCTCTCAATGAAGTCGTTCTTATCAGAAGACGTGAGATGCGCCCAAAGTTTCGCCCCTTCTCTGCTACGATCGCTCACCTTTCTGGCCCTTTTAGCTCCCCTTGGCGCCACTTTTGCCGGTCCAGATATGGGCGCATTGACCTGGAGCACATTCTCTCCGTCGCCGACCGCAAATGGCAAGCTGGCGCTGAGCGAGCGCGTCGTCATGCAACTCACCCGCCTGCCCGGAGACGCCCCGGTGCCTCTTTCGTCTCCCTCTTTCCCGACACCTCCACGTGGTCGAGCGAAGCGTCTGACTCGGGTCTCTTGGATATCGCAGGATGGTGTCGCTGACGACACAGCCGATGATGACCTGCCTCGTCCGGCGGGGCTGTGCAAGCTGGACTACTTGATCTCGCAGTCGGCGACCTACGGGGACGAGGAACCGGAGGAAGGGGAAGCAGCAGCAGCAGCAGCAGCAGCGGGGGAAGACGCAGAAGGGGGAATAGATGGCGAGGCAAACGGGGATGTAGAAGCAGGTGAAGACCACACCGCCGAAGGCGGCGTAGAAGGGGACGAGCTAGCTGCAGAGGGAGATCGGGATCCGCCAGAGCTGGAAGAGCATGAGCAGCCAGACGACGAAGGGGACTTCTTCGAGGGGGACGAGCCGGAGTTCGAGTCCATGCCCATGCAGGGGTGGACCTATATGAACTGGCGGCACCACGGCGTGCCCGGAGAGGGCGTCTTCTACCCTGCGGCAAACGTCGCCACCCTTCGATTCGGTACGACGCGTTTCACTTGCGCTCGCTGCGAAGTGATGCTGGCTGATTCCCTTTTGCTCTTTTTGCAAGGTAAACCTGCTGGCGGCATGAAGGTCGTGACTTATCGAATACTAGACGAGGACGCGATGGCGGTGTGCGTCGTCCATCATGATGTGCTCGCGATGGATCCCCCTTCCGTGCAGCTTGGTCACATGTATCGGCTGGCACCGCCGAGCGAGGCCGCCAGGAATTGGAGGGACGAAGATGTCATCGCGGCGCTTGAGAATCACGCGCTTTGATGGGTCATGGCCAGACTCGAAAGAGGAAGGAGAAAAGGAAGAAGAAAAGGAAGAAGAAGAAGACAAGATCTGGCTGCTCCATTTCCCCTTCGCGTCCGCCACATGAAGCGCAGCGCTGAAGTCCATCCAATATCGCCGGTTTCGACTCCCCCCTGAGCTTCAGAGCTCTCTCGTCTTCTCATCCTTACGCGATGCCTGGCTGCGATGCGTTCATGTCGTCCTTCTGAAGCTACAAAGACCCGGTGAGCTCGGCTTCATTGCGCGGCGATCCGATGACAGATGGACAAGAAGGGCGCGACACCAATGCAGGCGGCGCGACACGAAATCGCTCACTGCGCCACAAAAGGGCCCTCAGAGCGCCATTCGCGCCTAAATATCACATGGCGTTCGTCAGCGACGCTCTATCCTTGCAAATTGCTTGAGAGGGGCCTGCGAGAGCGGCGGCGAGAAGTTGGCAATGCGCGGTGTTCAGCTGCTCCTACTGCTGCTTGCAATGACGCTGACGCTGGGCGCTGACCCCGAGGAGTCTCCGGACCCGGTGGCGCTGGAGAAGGAGTTCAAGCTCTTCCAGCAGATGCTGAAGACAGGTCGCCAGCGCGTGAAGCCGTCTTGGCGCCAGCTCTGGGACGAGGAGACGCCTCCTCCGGCAACGCCCAGGGATGGCAGTGCGTCGGCGGCGCCAATGCGGCTGGAGGACCAGGAGGACAGGGCCTCAGAGGCAGATTCTGCTCACCATGAGAGGCAACCCGCTTGGAGTGGTGGCGAGACGTCTGCGTTCACAGCAGAGTCAAGTGAAGAATCGCCAGCCGAGAGGAGGAATCTTCAAGACGATCATTCCAAGCAAGGTCCCACGCAGGGCATTCGGGAGGAGGCCGCAGCAGCGGCAGCTGGAGGCGATATCGCAGGCCTTGGTGAGGAGAGCGCAGGGTTGGGAGATGATCACAGAGTCGAAATCGGAAGAGCGGAAGAGACCGGGGGCGAAGGGGCGGCTCAAGGAGCACGGGCAGCAGGGCAAGAGACTCCAAGGAACCACCAATTCGCCGGAGAAGGGCTTGCGGGACAAGCTGGTGAAGAGGGCAGGACAGGAAGCGCCGAAGGAGACCAATCCGACGAAGATGAAGCAGCGAGAGAGGCGGTTGAAGAGGCTGCCGCGAAGCAGAGGGAAGAAGAGGAAGAGGCCGCGAGAAGAGCAGCGGAAGAAGAGGAAGAGGCCGCGAGACGAGCAGCGGAAGAAGAGGAAGAGGCCATGAGACGAGCAGCGGAAGAAGAGGAAGAGGCCATGAGAAGAGCAGCGGAAGAAGAGGAGGCGGCAAGAAGAGCAGCGGAAGAAGCCGAGGCGGCAAGAAGAGCAGCGGAAGAAGCGGCCAGGCGAGAGGCGATGATCAGAAACTGCGAGCGCCAGTCACCTGTGGAATTCAGCTTGGCGTTGGGCTCCACCATGACCCCCGCCTCTCACCTCAGTCGCTGCCAGAAGGTGGGCCCAAGACAGTGCGTTTGCGCGTACCTCTTGATGGAGAAAAACGGCAATCTCGTGACGGCGATCGGCGAGAAGACGCTAACGCCGTCGGTGAAGGCAATCCCGGAGGGCAATGTGAAGTGGACCACAGACCTCGATGCGGATATTTTGGTGAAAGACGGGAGATTCGTGCTATCGTTGGAGAGATGCACTGGTTCGGACAATGGACTCCAATTCGCTACGTACTGCGCGACGGTACGAAGGAAGGCGGCGCAAGCAGGAGGTAGAATGCAGCTCATATGGCAAAGCGAGGCAGGAAAGCCGAATCCGGCCGCCGAACAAGCGCAAGACCTCCCCCCCGTTGTGCCAGGAGTCCCCGCCTTACTGCTCACACGAGAGGCGGATGTCCAGATCATAAGTGGGAGCGGGGAGCTGCTGTGGTCATCGGCGTTTGCCTCTGCAACGGAGGAAGACCAAGTGGACGAATCCACCGTTTCGGAGAGCGCGGCGACGGGAGCACCGGCCATCTTGATGGAGATCAGAAGCAGAATCGCGTTGCTGATTCAAGCAGTGCACACGGCGAGCGCAAGCTTCATGAAGCGTCGTGAGCGCGTTTGCGAACGTGCTGGACGCATGGGAGACGACAGCGACTTTTTCCTTGCGCTCTACGACAACCTCATCAAGTATCGCATTTGCCCCTCTGGCATCCAAGAAGATGACGATCAGAGCGGCTCGAAAGGGTTCCCCGGCGGACCGCTGCCGGGTCAGACGGTACGCGAGGAGGGCCCGTCGATGGTCTCTTCGGGCCAATCAGGCGTCGGCGGAGGCGCGGCTGGCGGCATGGGACGATCCATGGGTGGCTTCTGAGAAGGCTAGCATCCCGCTGGATTCCATGGCAGTCGGACTGCTCGGTGCAAGAGCCCCCTCCCTAGGTATTGCACAGCGTCTGATTGACTGGTTCTGTGCAGCACTTTTGACAAGGACCAATCTCGCTGAATCGCGTCCTTGCAAGTAAGTGGCCGAGTGAGACAAGGGCATCGAGGGACGGACGCATGGGCGGATGGATGGATTGATCGCCGCACCTGTTGTAGTCCGTGGGGTGCCAGCAGTAGGGACCGATGCCATCTCGGAAATCACAGTCCCCGGTATTCGTCGATGAGCATAGCTGGCACGGTACGGAACCGAACAGCTCCAGCGTACTCCTGGCAGGGGTAGGGGTAGGGGCAGAAACTCCGTAAGGACTGACCCTCTCGCTGAGACATGCACGGCACGGCGACTTGACGTACCTTTCACACGGAGTGCAGGGTTGCTCTCTGGTGCACTGAGGCCCTTGCGTGCTGTTGCAGTCTCTGAAGTATAGTCGGATCTCTGGAGGCACCAAGTTGCCCCGGAGGTCCGTGCAGGTGGACGTGCTATCCATGGGACACCCAGATGTGTTCGTCGGAAGGCCGTCGACCTCGCAAGTTCCGCTCCCCAAGCACCAGCATTCATTGCTACTTGCCCCGTCGTCCGTTCGCGAGGTCTTCCCCCCTTTGCTGCTATCCAGACAATCGTATCGAATGATCCTCCCGCCCCAACTAGAAGAACGGCACACAAACGCCGCATCAGATCCATGAGGTCCTTGCCTAACCCCGCGGGGAGCGCCTTGCTCAGCTTCTCAATCCGCACCTTCGCTTGTTCGGGATATGGATCACCGCGGTTCCCAGAGCGTAGTACTGAACAACAACGAGTGCGGCGAGGACGATGGCGATGTAGTTGTCTCTCCAGGCATTCGCACTGGGCCGACTTGCCAGCTTGACCGCCACCGCCAGGGTGAGGGCAACAACCAAGGTGATGAGAACTTGCTCAGCCAGCTCTTCCGCCGTCGACGTCGCGTCCTTGGGCGCCTTGCCAAAAAGTTGCGCACCCTCCGCGGCCAAGATGTAGGCAGCTATCAGGAGAGCCAAAAGCAGCAGCGTCCCGGGTCTTGGCGGCTGCATGGTCGCTTTCCGAGACGAAGGCCCGCGGTCAGGCTTTAGGAGCTGCGTCGCAACGGATGATCCGCACTCACGGAGAGCGCCACAGCCTTCTGGGGCACCAACCAATTGCGCAGAACTCGAAAATCGCTGGGAACGTCACGGACGAAGCGTCCAAATGGCGCCGGCGTCTGCGCTCCCAAGAACCAAGAACATTCCAGCGCCCAATTTGAATCCGCAGTCCTCCGGACCCAGACGAGTCCGGACCCAGATCCGAATCGCCTACTCTGGGATCCCAGTACACATCCGGCCGTAGCTGTATCTTATGATGATTGCTCAGGGGCCGCGGCGCTCTTCATTTCATCGCTCCGCTTTCCGCTGTCTGTCCCAGCTTCCAGCGAAGGGTCCAAAGGGCGCGCGAATCCGTCACCGCCGGGGTTTCGCCATGGCCAAAGGCCCCGGGGCGAAGCCGGGCCGACTGAAGAAGGTGACAGTGGACAAACTGGTGGCGACAGGGGTTATCGGCAGCGCAGACGCGTCGTCTCTGTCGCAAGTGGCCGACCTGCAGCTTAGCAACCGCGGAGTGGAGGACCTGGCGGATCTGTCCGGTCTGGCGCAGCTTCGAAAGCTCAATGTGGCCAAGAACAAGCTTTCCGTCCTGCGTGGAAGAGTCCTGGCAGCCTGCCCTCTGCTCAGCTGGCTGCAGGCGTCGGAGAACGACATCAGCGGAGAGGGGCTCCAAGGACTTCGCGGCCTGAAGGCACTGGTGACGCTCAACGCGTCGCGAAATCGCATTGCAAGCATCCCGACGTCGACGTTGGAAGCCTGCGAGTCGCTGAAAGCGCTCATCCTGAACGACAACCAGATTGAAAGCACCGAGTGGCTCAAGAAGCTGAGCAGCCTCACTGTCCTGGTGCTCTCGAGGAATCGACTTGGCCCCCGGGTGAACTCTCGGCACCTGGCCAATCTTCACGGCCTGCAGAAGATCAACCTGACTGGCAACGGCCTCGAGGAGCTTCCGGACCTGAGCTTCTGTGCCGAAAGTCTCGTCGAACTGCGCGCAGCAAACAACCGGATCGGCGAGCTGCCGCCGTCGCTGAGCAGATGTCGCAAACTCAAGATTGTGGATCTGGGCCACAACAAGATCGCAAGCTGGGACGCGATCGACGCGCTGCGCGAGTGTGAGGCCATTACGCATCTAAATCTCAAGGGGAATGCGCTCTGCAACTGGATCGGCGATGCCTCAAAGGATCGGCGATCCGAAAGCAACCGTTCCTCGGGGGAGTCGGAAAGGAGTCTTCCTGTCAATCCTGCCAACAGCGATGGCGGAGGTCCCGGCGGCGAGGCCGAAGCCGCGTACCGAGAGAGACTGCGGGTAATGTTTCCGAGGCTGGTGATCATGGATGGCGCAAGGATACTGCTCAAGCGAAGCCATGGTTTCATCAAAGCAGAAGTAGACGAGGACGGCCGTCCTCAGGGTGCTGATGTCCCAGCGCCTAGCTCTACGCTGCCGCAGCGATCTCGCACCATGAGAGGTAGCTCCTCAGCACCTCCGGCAAGTGAGCGAGCTCGCGATGGTGCTGCAGGACGGCCCAAGCATCTTGAGAAGGCCCGAAGATCTTCCGGGCAAGCGAGAGAGCTGCAGAAAGAGCGGAAGCGGAAGAACGCACCTCGAGGGGATTTCTTCATGCTCGAGACGAAGACGCCTGGCATGCCTCGGAAGCGTGTGAAGCGGCAGGGAGTGCAGCTCGACTTGCCAAAACAGGGGAAGGAAGACTTGGAGAAGGGTGCGGCTGGAAATGCGGGGTCGAAACAGCCCAGTCGCAACGAGGCCGAAGTACGAGACGGGAGCAGCAAGAAGCAGAAGAAGAAGGACAGCAGCAGCAGCAGCAGCAGCAACAACAACAACAACAACAACAACAACAACAACAACAACAACAACAACAACAACAACAACAACAACAACAACAACAACAACAACAACAACAGCAACAGGATCAAAAACAATAGTATGAACAGGAAAAGGGACCGTGAAGATTCCGGAGGGGCTCCGAGAGGGAAGAAGTACAGAAGTGGTGGAGGGCCTAACGCTGGATCCCGTCATGCGCTGCGTGAAGGTGCAGCAAAAGACAAAGCCAAAGACGAAGAGGCCTCGAGGGACATGAGCAATGAGAGCCAGGCGGCAAAAGGAGCAAAGGTCAAGGCAGTCGTAGCAAAGGTCAAGGCCAAGGCAGCTCAGAACGAAGGCGAGAGCTCGGCCGAGCCTAGGCAGGGAACGCCACGAGGAAAAGGGGCCCAGCACAAAGCGAGAGATGCTCCGGGGCAAGCATCGGGAGGAAGCGCAGTCCAAGACGGAGGAGCTCGTTTGGATACCGGCATCGTTGCCGTGAAAGAGATCAAGCGCGGAAAGAAGGGCAAGCGCTCCGCTTTCAACCCGGACGATGTGGCGGCAACGGCAAGCGCGTGGGGCCTCGGGCTGGGCGGCACCAGTGGGTGGGAATAGATGTAGGACACTTCAAGACGCACGAAAACAGTTTCCTTTGCTCTCCCACACCCTCGACATTCACGGCTATTTTTGTGCAGATTCCAGCGAGGTTTCCTGCGTCTCGGTCCGAACTAGTTGTCATCTGGGCTGCCCGCTTCCACCACCCTTCATCGGGAGCGCACGGCCAGCAGCGTCCAGTCTTCCACACCTTTCCCCTTTCCTCCCTCGTACCTCTCCGCAGTGTACCGTTGAAGTTCACTCTTTCGTTTCACGGCCACGTTCTCTGGGCCTCTTCTTCCGCCAAGCTCTCCACCCTACCCAGCATCAGCTCTCCAAGGCGGTCCATCCAGGCAACTGGAGCATTCCAAAGCATCCCAAACGCCACAAGGTATCAACAGAGGGAAATGCAATCCTGGCTAGATGTGGTTTAGTACGACGCGCCTGTCTAGAAATCCCTCGGGCTGTTATAGCCGCTCATCTCGGCGAAGCCACCGGCCGAGTCCCGCTCGCGGTCTGCCACGGCGCGCAGGTACTGATCACACTTGTCCGCTGCCCCGCGGCCTTCGTTGATCGCCCAGACGACGAGCGACTGGCCGCGCCTGCAGTCGCCGGCGGCAAAGACGCCTTCCAAGGACGACGAGAACTCTCCGTAGGTCGCCGCGATGTTGCTTCTTGCGTCGGTGTTCAACTTCAGCTGCTCTACGATGTACTGCTCCGGGGACACGAAGCCCATGGCGAGCAGCACCAGGTCCGCACGCCACTCGCGCTCCGAGTCCGGCACTGCCTCGATCTTTCCGTCCTTGACCTGCACGTCCTGCGTCAGAAGCCCCTTGAGGTTGCCCTCCTCGTCGCGCAAGAACTCCTTGGTCATGACCGCGTACTCGCGCGGATCGCGGCCGAAGACCGAGGCCACTTCCGCGTGGCCGTAATCCACGCCGAAGACCTTGGGCCACTGCGGCCACTCGTTGCCCGGGGCTCGGGAATCAGGCGGGCGCGGCATGAGCTCGAAGTTGACCACGCTCTTGCACCGATGGCGCATGCTGGTCCCGATGCAGTCCGTCCCGGTGTCACCGCCCCCGATCACAATGACGTCCCGCCCCTCTGCGGACACGAAGGACCCATCCCAAGCGTTCTCCAGGTTGCCTTCGTGCGTCATGAGCAGCCGCTTCTGGTTGGCCGTGAGAAACTCCATGGCGTAGTGAATGCCCGGTCCTTCGCGGCCGGGAATCGGAATGTCGCGCGGCTTCGTGGCGCCCACCGCGAGGATCATGGAGTCGAAATTCGAGCGGATGGTGTGGATGTCCACGCCGTCCACGCCGCCCACGTCGGCGTTGCAAACGAACTCGATGCCTTCGGCCTCGAGCAGCTCTTGGCGTCGCTGGACCTTGGACTTGTCCAGCTTCATGTTCGGGATGCCGTACATGAGCAGGCCTCCGACGCGGTCTTCGCGCTCGAAGACGGTCACCTTGTGGCCCATCTGGTTGAGGTTGTCCGCGGCGGCCAGCCCAGCCGGGCCGGATCCGATCACGGCGACGGACATGCCGCTGCGTGTCTTGGGGATGCGCGGCACGACCCAGCCCTCCTCGAAGGCGCGGTCGATGATCGCGTACTCGATGTTCTTGATGGTCACGGGCTTGTCCACCAGCCCGGCCACACACGCGCCCTCGCACGGCGCCGGGCACACGCGGCCAGTGAACTCGGGGAAGTTGTTCGTCTTGGCGAGGCGGTCATAGGCCTCGCGCCACTGGTCCTTGAACACCAGCTCGTTCCACTCGGGGATGAGGTTGTTGATGGGGCAGCCGGTGTGCGTCTGGCAGAACGGCGTGCCGCAGTCCATGCAGCGCGCAGCTTGAACCTTCCGTTCCACGGGGTCATGCCCGGCGGAGTTGATCTCCGCCCAGTCCTGCACGCGCGACAGCGGATCGCGGTACGCGTCCGGGATGCGGTTGTAGTCCACGAAGCCGCGGAGGCGGTCCAGTTCCGCGAGAGTGCCGTCGCGCTTGCGCACTTTGGGGAGGTTGTCCTGGTCGTTTTCGTCTCGCCAAGTCTCGTGCTTCGTCAGAGAGTCGCTCTCCGACGACATCACTCGCGTGCGCGCCGCGCTTCGGGGCACCAAGCTTCGCCAGGCTCGCACGCGCAACATGTTGCTGAGGCAGATGGCAATACCAGCGGAAAAGACGCGCAGCTTCGCTCGTCTCTCAAGTCCACGCAAACACGCGGGAAAAAGGGGTCCGCGCCGAGCCGAGAAAAGGGATTGGACGGGTACTTTTTAATCGCAAACATCCCACTTCCCATCACTTCTTCTATGAACCTCGTGGTATATCTTGAAACGGCTATTGGCAAGCACAACTTGCATTTGCAGATCTTTGCTGGTTGAGAAAGAGGTCGCCGAAGTGCTCGCATACAACGCGTCATCGGCGGGAAATGCATCCGCGTTTCGATTGGGACGCCAATGGAGGATCAGATGCATTTGCCAATCGCGGCATAGCGAACGGACTTGCGGTCTTCATTGGCTGAGCTTCCCACTTGCGCACGAAAAGTGCAGCGTGCGGATTACGAATCCCTTGTCGACGCGCCTTATGGACCGGCACCAGATTCCGGCGATAAATGTCATCGCACCTCCAACCAACGGTTGGGCGGCAAGCGCGACCTGCTGGTGCACTTGTTCCGGCGACGTACGCGTCGGTTCGATCTTCCCTCGTCGACAGCTTCGCACTCGTCGACAGCTTCGAAATTCGACAGATCATGAGATGCAGGATAAGATGCAAGTCTCCTTCGGCGACGTTTCCGGCGTCGCTTCGCCCTCGGTCCCAAGCAAAGCACGTACAGTACTCCGATTCTATTTTTATCATATCCTTCCTTTCCCCTTGCTTCCTGACGCGGACTTTGGTTTCCCCAGGACGCATCCATCTATTACATACACGGTACTGTACTACCCCTTTCGCAATACTTGAGCGAGCGAGCGAAAGCCGCCAGCCACGCAAACGCGCACCCGCCCGGCCCCCGCCCAGGCAGTCCAAGCAAACAAGCACGCCGGACTTCCTTCTGGACAGTCCGTTTCTGATCTTTTTGGGTCGCTTCCACCTCTGCAAGGCTCCTGATATCCTGTGGGGCCTAGGTAGCTCCACCTGCGAGCTTGTTTCACAGCTTGTGTCGCTCGAACCGAGTGCTTGGTGGAAAACGGCGTCGATCTGTCGTATTTCATATACCGTGCTGCTTCGCTGCAAGAACGACTGTTCAGTCGCTTCTCCTATAGTGTAGTGGTAAGCACCCTGGACTTTGAACCCGATTCTTCGGAATCGGAGTGCAATCCAGTATCCTTGGTTCGAATCCGAGTAGGAGATGCTTTTTTTCCCTCTCCCTTTTTTTTTTTGGTCCACCTCAGCCATCCGTTCTTCTTTTGATACGATTTGAACTCTGCGTCGCGTTCTCCAGTCCCTCGCTTGCGCCACCAGCACTGCTTTGTGGAGCCCTTTCATGGCGAAGCCCATCCGAGCCAGAGAGAGAGAAGCCACGAATCCTCACAGCCATGGCGCACGCTTATCACCCGGAGACCTGGACCCTGCTCTGTGATCCCTCACGGCGACTTCGCGAAGAGGACGCCTCGTACGGCAAGCATGTGATCGATACCCTTCGGTTCGGGCTCATGTGCTTCGTTGGGGCTTTGGCTGGCTTCACGCATGCTTTCGTGGCGTGGTTCACGCCGTTCGTGGCGGAAGAGATCGTGGTGGAACTCAGCGCGGTGGTCGAGGAGAAGCGAGAGAAGGGGTATTGGCCGCACCCGGAGCAGTACTATGCGTTCCGGCCTTGGGTGTGGATCTGGTACTTGGACGGCCTGGAGCACGTCAAGTTCAGCGGGGGAAGCTACTTGAACCACGGACGTTTCGCATGCTGGGCTTCGGGCCAGCTGGTCATCGCGGCAATCTGCGCCTGGGTCCATGCTCTTGTACCGTTCCTGCTGCCGGCGGTGGGTGAGGATATTGCAGATCAGTTGGGCCGGCTCGTGCGGAATCGCCGCATGTTGCGCAACACCAGCGCGGACGGCACCTTCAAGAATCCCCAGAACCTCGATGACTACCTGGGAAGCGAGTACGAGAAGAAGTTTAGAGATGCGGAGAGACGCGCGAGAGCGGGCGATCAGGTGGGGACGGGCAAGGAAGGGCGCCTGCAGGAATCGAAAATCAAGATACAGCTTGCTCCAGGAGAGGACGCAAGGTTTATCGGCTGAGGACGCTTTCAAAACCTTAATGAATTAGTTGCTCGTGGAGTCGTCGTTGTCGCCGCCTGCAGGAGCCTCACACTTCTTTCGTTTCGCTGGAGGGGACTCGGCCTCATGAGACGCGGCCTCATTGGCCTCGGACTTGATGGGCTCCTCGGATGCGATCCACGGATGCTCCAGAGCTTGCTGCGCCGAGAGTCGCACTGTTGGGTTGACTTCAATCAGCTTGCGCACCAGATCGATCGCCTCCTTGCTCACGCCCTTCCACACGGGGTGCGAGAAGCTGTAGTCTCCCGTCGCGATCTGCCGTTCCAAACGGTCGGATCGGAATGGTGGAGCGCCACTCAGCAGCATGTACAAAATCACGCCCACGCTCCACATGTCTGCCTCTCGCCCGTAGCGCCCCAGGCCGTGAACGGTGCTTCGTCGGCGCAGCACCTCCGGCGCAAAGTACTGCGGCGTCCCACAGAAGGTGCGCAGGCCATCCGTATTTAGCTTGGCAGCGAGGCCAAAGTCGGTTAGCTTCATGTCCGTGTTGTCGTTCTTGGACACCATGAGGATGTTCTCCAGCTTGAGATCGCGGTGCACGACGCCCTCGTCGTGCAGGTACTTCACGGCCTCGAGGATTCGCCGCATCAACTTCCTTGCGTCCGCCTCGCAGAACCGCTCCTGCGCGACGACGCGATCAAAAAGGTCTCCGCCATGCACGATCTCCATCACCAGGTACAGGCACGACTCGCACGAGATCACCTCGTAGAGCTTGATGATGCTCGGGTGATCCAGCCGCTGCATCAGTTCGGCCTCGCGAGCGAGGGCACTTCCACTCAGGGGCGTCTTGCCGCTCAGCCTCTGCAGGTGAATGGCTTTGACCGCACAGATCCGGCCGCTGAGCCTGCACTTGGCCTTGTACACCACCCCGCACGCTCCCTTCCCCATCACCTTGTGGAACTCGTACTTCGCATTCACCTCCGCGTCCCCGACGGGGGAAGGGTCCATGGGCGCACCGGAAGCTTCCGTGGTCGCTTGGTCCGGATGGGAAGACATGGTGCCAGGCTTCACCGGCCAGTGCTCACGGAACAGCTCGATGAAGACGAAGCAGAAGGGCTTCACGACCGGATTCGATTCTCGCTCGCGCTTCTTAAGCTTCAGGACGACGATCTCGTCGTTGTTCTTGATCTTCACCACTTCCTGCTTGGTCAGCTTCTTAAAACCCCGTCCGGGTCGCCGCAGTCCCACTCCATTGACGCTTCCGAGGTCTTTCAGATAGAAGTGTCCGCGCATGTCGTAGAACAAGCAGCAGTGCTTGGAGGATACTCGCTTGTCGCGCACCTGCACGTCCGCATCACGGCCGCGCCCGATGACGTAGGTGTTCGCCTGGAGCTGCGCCCTTGGGGGCGTCGGATAGAGCACAATCGGTTCCGCAGAGCCCCAAAGCGGAAGCAGCTTTGCCCAGGGTCTCTCGTTCTCGGCGTTCTCGACGTCCTGGGGCTCCTCGACCAAGGTGTCCGTCTGCGTATCTTCGGTCTCCTCCAGCAGCCCGACGGGAGCCTGCAGGTCCGAATCCATGCTTCGTCCCCCTTCGAACGCGTCGGCAAGAGAGCTTGGTCTGAGCAGAAAGGCGGCGAGACGCGGACGGTGGCGGCGCAGAGAGAAGCTCCGAGAGAGCGCAAAAGCACTTGCGAATCAGCGCCGCGAAGCTGTTTGCGCGTGCGAGTGTGTAGTAGGTCAGGTCTCGTGCGAAGCACCGTGGGCAACTCGTGCCCAGACTCTACAGAGGAGACCGCCACCCACGCTGCGGCGCTTTTGGACCCCAAAACCTCGAAGGTTTTTGCTTTGCTTCTGTGGGCCTTTTGCGCGGGAAAATTAAACCGCTGACATTCAAGATGTAGTTCATAATTCTTCATTTATCTATGGTATAGATTAATAATATTTACAAAATTTCTAAATATCTTCCCGCCGAAAAATCACTTCAAGAACGATCCACAGAAATGGGGTTTCTCAACAGGAAAAAAATGAGATGGAGAATCCTTTCGGCGCCGACGTCATCGACAGCAACGATGCCAGCTTCGGCGAGTCGAGACGAGCCGGGCATGAGCGGTAAGTGAGCAAGCAGAATGGGTCTTGCTCGAGCATGGAGATGGCGGGTTGCCGCTTCTGGCGCGGTCAGTCGGCGTCAACGGTCTTCTCACGCCTCAGCGGCTGGGTCGAAGGTATCGAAGATTATCAAAGAGGTGCTGGATCCGCAATTCGCGGATAGAAAAGACCGAGCAAGTCTGCACCGTGCAACTGGACATGTGAAACTGAGATCCTCCCTATAGAATGTCCTGGCCAAGGCAACCCAGTCAGTATGATTTGCTACGGATCGTTTGCAGATCATGAATGCCTTATTCAGCCATAAAACCGCCGCAAAACGCTGCCGCCGGGAGTGGAACTCTCAGCGCAGCGCTCATTCCCCCAGGTGTTCGTGGCATGGACTGCCTTTTGCGCCTGCTGCAGGCACATTTGGGGAATCTACATCCTAATGCGGATGGCACGCCGCTGGTTGGCCTTGCGCGCTTCCAGTGCTGCGGAGAGGTGGTTTTGAAGTTGCTTTGCCTGTTGCCTTTCGTTTTTGTGTGCACCTTTTCCGCCGCGCAGGTTTGGCAGGTTTGGTCTGAGGACTGCGATGGAGCGCCGCTGCATGAATTTGTACTGGTGTCGGCACTTCTCCTGTTCGGCATCGCCGTGCTGTTTGGCTTGACCCTGTTCTATCCGGCAAAGCTCCGGAAATGCACGACACCAGTGTGGCTGGGCTACACGTTGGTGCTGGTGGTTTCAGTGGCCTTGGCGATCTTTGCGTGGGCAATCTTCGGTATGATCTACCTCACGCAGGAGAGCAGCAGCGAATGCAGAGAGAAGCACCCGAAGCTCTGGACGGCCGCGTTGATCGACAAGATCTTGCTCTTTTGCGTGTCCGTCCCCGTGCTGCTGGTCACCGCGTGCTGCAAGACCGAAGAGTGCTTCTACCGAGATCCTTACGACCTCATCGAAATCTCCGAGGAAACCTACTCCAGAGTGGTGGCGCCCTGGAAAGTTTAGTTGGGATGGCGGAAGGCCCGGCCCGACGGGCAAGCAAGTTTTACCCGTTCCTAGTCCGCCGTCGCGTCCCTATCTGTCAGAACTGTTTCCCCTCCGCGAAGACAGTCCGATCACAATTCCCTAGTATATGCCAAACAAACCAGACATTAAAACACCACCGCTGCGTCCGCTGTACGACGCGGAGCCAACGCCCGAGGATTCCGATCCGCACGCCGCACTGCGCGAGACCCCGGCGAAGCGCCTGATGACCGCTCCTCTGTAGCTTCTTGCTGCAGCCCACGCACCGTGTCGACCATGCCTCGCCGTCTGGCGCTGAGCCTGTCGGACCTGGACTTGTTTCCGCGCGTGCCAACGGAGTTCCTCCGCGAGCCCACTTCGCTTGGCTCCTTGCTGAGCTTCGTGAGCCTGTCCATCCTGCTGGTGCTGGCCGGCATCGAGACCTACGCCTTCCTCACACCGCCGCTGGACTCGCGGCTGTTCTTGGACCGCGATGCCGACACGCAGATCCGCATCGTGTTCAACATCAGCATGCTGGAACTCAATTGCGACTACGCAGTGGTCGACGTCAAGGACTCGCTGGGGCTCAACCGCGCCAACGCGACCGTGGTCAACGAGAAGTGGAGAATCGGCCCCGACGGGCACCGCCTGGACGACCAGCCCGTGCATCTGGTGAAGAGACTGGAGGAGGCGACGCCCCGGGGTTATGTGGAGACCCTCTTCCAGAGGATTCACAAGACCGCGCAGGCGAAGCGCGTGTCGAACGGGATCCC
>JAAMXY010000006.1:0-17649 GCA_019677205.1 Pinguiococcus pyrenoidosus | reverse complement strand
CTGGCAAGCTTTGGAAATTTCCAAAGCCGGTTTCCAGTTTCCAATTGAGCTTCGCATCCACCCTGTTGTGTACTCTTTCGACTTAGCCAAGACCTTGGCTCAGCGCGTGGGAGACTTCGTCGCTCCAGCGGGGCCCCTAGGGGCACATCTGGCATGCAGCCGTCAGGCCCCACCAGCTCGAATCCTTTCGGCATCCGCCCTTTGGCGGCTTCGCACGCCCGACACACGCAGTCGAACGCCATCCTTCCGCACATCCGACTCCAGGCGCCGTAGTAGGAGCAGGTGATCTCCGTGCCCCGGAAGATGAGCTGTGTCGCCACCAGGATCACCTCCCCGGCCGGCCCTTTTCTCCGCGGCGCCCGCGCGTTTCCACCGTCACACGAATGGCTGGTTGGCGAATTGCGCGTTGAGCCCGGTGGCCGTGGTTCCTAAGGGACTGCCCACAGCTATGACGCCTTTGGACACGGACATAGCGTACTGGTTGCACGCTTCCACCTTGGCTTTGCTGCCGCCAACAACCCACCTTGCTTCAAAGGACAAGTCGGGGGAAAAAAAAGGGTGAAATTCTAATGTCAGTTGAGCATCATTTCCATACCAATAGAGTGCATATTCGGCGCGAATGGACCACAAAGACAACTTTCTTGCTCGTCATGCCACGCATGGGCTGTCAGGAGACGCTGCAGCAGTCGCAGAAGTTCCTCTGCACTTTTCCGCCCACCTTTTCTGCTACTTTTGATTCCTTTCTGCTGAGGCGCCATGGCGTTGAGGGCAGCAAGTCGGAAGCTGTGGCGCTCGCAGCTGTCGAGGAAAGGCAGCGCCAGCCTTGTGGGAAGGACGCTGGGGTTGGCGTCGGAGCACCGGGGCCAGACGTGGTGCATTGCCCCTGCGGAAGAGATGAGGGAATGGGCCAGCCCGGCAGTAGAGAGCATCCACAGGATGCATCGGCTGGAGTTTCAGGCCGGAGAGGCGTTGGAAAGGCTGCAGGGCCTCTACGCGGAAGCCGCATGCTTTGACGACCCCGGCGGCAGAATCACGGGCGTCCCTGGCATCGCTGCGGGCTTCGAGTTGATCAAGGCACTGTTTGAGGTAGAACAGGTGAGTGCGCTGCAAGCCCAGCAGCCTCGGCACTTTCCTCCAGGTCGATGCGGCGATTGAGATGCTTGTCTCCTCTGCCAATTGGCAAGAAGGTCGAAGGAGGCGAGTGGACCTACCACCCGCAGCTGGTCGGATCGGAGCGCAATACCTTCGTGCTTTCTGAGGACGGGGCCGGCGCTGCGGAGGGCGAGCTTGTGAGGGTGCCGGCGCAAGCAAGATGCGAGGTGTTGACGAAGTACTCGCTGAGAGGACCTCTTCCGATTTCCTTCTCGCTGCCGAGCACGATCGTCCTCTCATTCGATGAAAACAGGAAGATTGCTGTGCACGAAGATAGATGGTTCGGTAGACCGGTGACATACAATTGGGTGCACAGGAAGTTCAAGGAGCTCCATGGGGCCGTCTTCGTGCAGCTCTTTGCGCGAAGAACCTCGTGAGCAAGCAAGCAAGCAAGCAAGCAAGCAAGCAAGCAAGCAAGCAAGCAAGGAAGCAAGCAAGCAAGCAAGCAAGCAAGCAAGCAAGCAAGCGAGGCAATCCTCTTCTTTGTGCTCGGTCGTCGACTGCTCCTGTCTTCTACTCCTGTCTCTTGTCTTGTCTTCTTGTTGCCATCCACACTGCATGACACCTCTTTTGCCCTATTGCGCGCTCTGCGCCAGCTGGCACAGGGTTTTGAGTTGTGCAGGATCCCGCGCAACCCTGGCGTGCTTCTTGCAGTAGTAGAATCTGGCCTTCTGCTCGATGCCCACTTCACCGAGCTTGTGCTTGAGGGCCTGTCCGGCGTAGTTGTCGAAGGCGCACGTCATGATGTATGGAAGCAGCGGGTGGTGCTTGGGCACCCTCTCCTTGGGGCGCAGGCAGCTGCGCTCCAAGCAGTGATCGTCCTCGATGAGATCGCCAGCGTCGCGGCCCCAGAAGCGAGGGCACCGAGCGCTGAAGAAGTACCCGTGCTCGGGCCACATCATCGTCCAGTGGACGGTCATTTCGTTTCCAACCGGATAGGTATCAAAGAGCTCGGAAGCCGACGCACACCAATCGCAAAATGCGCCGCCATCCGCGCCTTGTGCGTGGGTGACTTCGCAGGATTGCGCTGCTCCGCATTCTAATACAACCACTTCGTCGTCGTCCGAGTTGCCCATACTCGCGGAGCGCTGCAGCTCCATTCGCGGCCCGCCACCTTGCCTAGCTGCCAAACTTGATACCCCATCAGCATCGAGACGGCGCTTCCTTCGGCGCGCCGTTCCTGCGTCCAAGTTGTCTGCTGCCATGGCTGGCCCGTGGGGCTCCTGGCTGTCACCTATCGCCTCGGCTGCGAATGCCCCCGCAAGCCACTGCGCAGCGGTCTCCCTGCGCAGGAGGCTCTCACCCATGTGAAGGTCCACGCTTGGCGACTTCTCCCACGCATCTGTGTTGGTTTGGATGAGCGGACCTGCGGACAAGTGGCGGACAACGCCGCCCCTCGGGTCGCCGACAGCGCCGCCCCTCCGGTGGCCGGCAGTGCCACTTTCCATGGGGCCTTGTGGACTTCGATCTCGCGTAAAGAGCACGCCTTCGCCGGGGCGTACGCCGCACAAGGACAAGTAGGACGGCGCGATCAAAGGCGCGTCGCGCAGAAAGTCGTAGGCCTCCGCGTACGTGGCGACGGAGGTGAGGCACTGCCGCAAGAGGGACCCCACGCTCCACCCGCCCTTCACCAGCGCGGCGAACAAGCTCTGGGACGCCCCGGCCCACAAGCTCTGTGAGCGGCTCGGCGCGGCCTCTCCGGCCTTCTCTAGCTGCTTCGTCTCCTGGTGCCGGTGATGGTGCAGCGGTCCCTCGAGGGTGGCGCTGCCGCGTCGGCACGACTCCGCGATTGCCGGCGATCTGAAGTTGATGCTCACGCTGAAGCAGCCTGGCTTCACGCCCGTGAGGCACCCGAGATACCCTGCGAAGGTCGTCATCATGAAGACCGTCCTCCCGCCGTCGGTGACCGTGACATTGCACAAGAGGTCGGGAAGCCAGTCGGCATCCCAGTCAAGCGACCTGAGGTGCATCGGCCCCCTGCCACGCGCGTTGGTCTTGCGAGCCTTGCGAAGCGGCTCGAGCTGTGCCTGCCGCGCCGAGGGCAGATCGAAAATGATCGACGTGCAGAGAGCGCTGGCTTCGTAGTACAGATTGATGAGCAGCAGCTCTCCCTCGGGGACGTGAAAGGCCGACGCCACCGCTTGCAGCTCCTCCGCGTTCGCCACGAGGCCCAGGAAACTGAACACTCGTAGGACCCAGGCCGTGCTGCCCATGAGCAGCCCAGCCAGGGGCCCTCCCACCGCCTGCGTGAGAGCCGCTCGGATTTCTTCCCTCAGCGCCGGCACGATTCTCTTGATGGCGGGGCTGAAATGCTTGCACACCGCCTCCCACCGCCGACTCGGCGGCTGTCCCAGCTCCAGCTCGAAGCTGGGGATGGCCTTGCCAAGGCGAGAGCGCCGCACCGGCACGGCGTCCCGCGACATGCGCTGACCTTGCAGCACTGCCGCCGTGACGGAAGCCATGCTGGGGTGGCTGGGACGCAGGTCTCCTGCACCGTCTTGGTTGCCCTCCGGTCCGATGCTGACAACGGCAGCCTGGAATCGGCTTCTGGGCGCTCGGGTGAGCAAGGTGCCGCCGCGCGTGCCGCTGCTTCGGGCGTTGGGGCCCTTTCTCTCCAGAGAGTTCGGCGTTCGTGACAGCAATCGCTGCAGTGAAACTGTCACCAATATTGGTATTCACCCACAGCGTTGTGTTCGATATTGCGGACCGGTGAAAACCAGTCCTCCTTGCCATGCCGTCCTACAGGCTCGGGAGTCACGGACTCGAGACGGAATCCAATCCAAGCTGAAATCTCCAAACCAGAAACCTCAAGACGGTGCGCTCCGGGGCCTTGCGCTGCGGAGCCCTCCCATTTCGATCCTGGGCAATCTTGAAGGAACCACGCACGCGATACCGAAAGCGAAGGCCGAGCGGTAACCGGTCACATCCGCGTGCGGATGTTTTCTCCGCCGAATCCGGTGATCGGTGACGACCACCCTGATTGCGGCCCTATGGCCGCTATAGAAGGCGGGCAGCCCACCTAATGACGTCGGAGTCTTTTCTCTCCACGCCGAGACGGCGCCACACGTGCTGTCCAACCCGAGCGTGAGTGCCGGCGCTGGGCGCCATGTGGCCCTTCGGGCGCCAAGGATACGACCCCATTCCGGAGGGCAACTCCTGGGATTGCTTACGTCATCATGGCCTGCCCTGGACCCGGCTTCGCTGGCTCTTGTCGGCCTTCCTGGCCGTGAGCATCACGGTGGTGGTGGTGGTGATCCCCTCGCTGCTCCGCGACGAGGTAGGAAGAGCGCCTGCAGGCGGGGCCGAAGCTCGGACTGATCGGTGGCGCCACAGGTGGAGGAGCTGGCCCTGCACCCGGCCCACTACGTGCTGGTCACGGAGCAGACGCCGGCGGATCTTGTCAGCTACTACGATTTCTACAGCGGGCCGGACGCGAATGGCTCGGCGGGCTTCCAGGACTACGTCAGTCAGGACGTGGCCGCCAGCATGGGCCTCTACAGGCAGGACGAGAGAGGTGCGATGCTCCGAAGGATCCCTTCCTGGCACCCCCGGGCTGACCGCGCTTGAACTCGCAGCGGTGGCGCTGCGGACGGAGTGGGCCAACGAAGCGTTGCTGAACGACCCCGCCAAGGCCTTCCCGGCGCTCATCGGCGCCCTGGCGCAGCAAAAGCCAGTCTCTGTGCGCTTGGAAGGAACAACGCTATATAATAGTGGCCTTTTTGTTCTCGACGTGGAGCACATGCCTGTGGGGTGTGGCATGTGGCCGGCCATCTGGTACGTGACGCCGCCGAGCCTTGCGGCAGGGCGGTGTGGGGGGCAGCCTCTTTCACTCCCATGGCAGAAGATTGGGTACCGCAGTAACCTGGAATCCCACCCCCTCCAAAAAAAGGCTCACGAACGAAGACCTCTGGCCGATGGACGGCGAGATAGATATCATTGAGGGAGTGAACAATCAGAACGAAGCGAAGACTGCGCTTCACACGACTGCGAACTGCACGATGGCGGACGTGACGAGGACCTCCATGACGGGGGAATGGGATACCGCGCTGGGTGTGCCCGACCCGTTCACGGGCGAGCCATCCCCCGTTCCGGTCACGGCGAAGAACTGCTACATCTACGCCAAGGATCAGTGGTTGAATCAGGTACGAGCTGCCCTGAAGGGAGCGGAAGTGAGAACCGCAGATATCTTCGCGACGTGCTTCCGTCGCAGGCTCCTTTCTCTCGGTTGTGCTAAATCACTGCTCTCCTTCCGAAGGGATGCGTCGCGGTGGATCGCGAGGGCAAGAATTTTGGTCCCTCCTTGAACGAACAGGGCGGCGGTCTGTTTATATTGGAGTGGAATCCAGAGGGGAATAGTCCAAGGGGATCCGGACCGTCGGGCCAGTCTCGAATGCAGGGAGGCTTCATCCGGTCGTGGGCCTTCGTCCCGGCACACGACGCCCCGGCCACGCTCAGGGAGAAGATTGCGAAGAAGGAGCCGCTGACTCCGGACCTGTGGCCCAAGCCGTATGGATACTTTAAATTAGACGGTAGGACGAAGAAGGCCAGCGAAGCGACCGGGTGCTCGTCAGCCCATTTCAAGGACATGCACCTTGTGGTACGTGCGTCCCTCGTGGTATGCACCTGAAAGCCGCGTCTTCCGCCCTCAAGTGTTCGTTCCTCCGGCCGGCAGATCAACATCGCCGTGTGTGGCCTAGTCGCCGGGCAGCGATTTCAGATGGATTGCCCCAACGAGTACGCCAAGCACCACCAAGAGGGGGACAGCGTAATAGAGACATGCGAGCGATATGTTCGGGAAGAGCCGTCCTCTCTGCTGGATGCGGAGTGGTGCGTGCCCTTATTGTCTTGGCAATTCCGAATGTGACAGATCGCATCAATGGGTCTCACCTCATGTCTCGAATCGCTTCGAATCTCTTCGCAGGCGTATACGAAGTATTAGGGTATACTCGAAGAACAACATTAGAGCACATCCCCGATAGCCTGCCCGGCGACGAGTACGGTGCCCGTTGGGGGACCTGCTAGAAGTTTTGCGCTGCTGGGGCTTCCGGTCCGTAAGCATCTCATGGGGCGTTTGAGGAAGGCGGATCCGTCAGACATTATCCAAGTAGAAGACGGCTGCCTTCTCGGGGCCATGTGCGGAATGGGGAATGGAAGAACTCAACCTTCTCGCATCCTGTTTCCCGCTCCAGCTTCCCTTTCCGAGTCGCTTCTCCGATCTGGAAAGCTGAGCTTCTCCTCCCGTTTAGAAAGCGAGCATTTCCGGCACGATGTGCGCGCTCGTTGGATCGTGAGGTGAGAGCAATGTGGGGAAGCAGAGGCAACAGCATGGCGGAGCGGCACGGAATGCGCGGAAGAGCTTCGTTCCTGCGTTTTTGGTGCTTCGGCAGAACCGAAGCTTCAGCAGAGACAGCGCCGCCGCAACTCTTCGTTCCCACAGGCGTGTGGGACAACCATGCAGCTCTTCGAAATGCACGCCCGGGCACCGTGGAGTCTAGGAGCGCCGACGCCAGTCCATGACCTCGTCACCCTTGCCCTTTTCTCGCCGGCCCCAGGAGCGCTCTCCCGTGCCGGATCCGGGCGGATTCATGAAGACCCCATGCTCCCGACCATCCTCGCGATTGCCCCAGCTGCCTCCATTGCGCGTCCTTCCGACGGGGGCCTCCCCGCGGGCGGGCGCCCCCGAGTTGTAGGATCGGTGGCCGCCTTCTCGGCGGAAAGAGATTCCGCCAGACTGGCGGTCCCCGCCGCCGCGCCGTTGCGCGAGCTTCCAGCCCGCATCCGCATCTGCAGCGTCCGCAGCAGGCACTGCGCGGGGGGGAGGTAGGATACGAATCAGCCCAACATCCGTCCTTCAAGGCAGCCGCTTCGTTTGTAAACGCACCGGAGGCCGTCCTCGCGCGGGGCCCAGGAGGTGCAGCAGGCGCCGGTGTCGCCCCCGGCTTGGTGGCGTCCGCCCCGGCTTGTTCTCCATTCGCCCGTGATCGCCTCCACTCATCCTGATATGATTTCATGATGGTTTCCCGGAGAAAGTCGTGGATGAGTCGATCTACTCTCGACTGTCTTGAGCCTTGAACGCTTGTACCCTCTTGTTGTCGTAGATGCTGTCCTCGTGGGCCTTGTACTCCAGCTTGACGAAGGACGGAATGCGCAACAGTTTTCGCGCCATCTGGCGAATCCGGCCGTTGGCGACATCGTTCTGCGCGTTGCGATTCCAGATGCTGATGGCGTCCTCGGAGTAGCGAATGGACACCACGGCACCGCAGATGTCGGCAGGGCTGTCGCTGAGCTGCTCCCCGATCAGCGCAATCGTGAGCTCTTCCCAGTACCGCGATACCAGACCTGCAATTTGGCGTCAGCCGCTGCCCAAACCCTCTCTGCTCCGTCCATACCCATGCACAAATCGCACAAACCTTTCTTGAGGCGCATGATGAACTTTCCGCCGGTTCGATTCTGCTCGTCCTCCCACGTGGGTTTGACCCCTTCTCGGAAGAGGTGATAGTCCGTGCCCTGCATCAGCTGATCGGGCCGTCGCAGATGGTTGTATATCTGCGGCGCGGGGTCGTGAGGCGTCCGTGGAGCGTGTCGTTGGCGGAGGAGCCGACCATACCTGCCAGAATTCCTCGACGGTGCGGAAGGACGCGATGCTTTTCACGCTGTCTTCGTAGCTTTCCGTGGCGGTCTTGCTCTTTCGATGGTACCAGAAGGTCCAGGCCGTCTGCAGAGGGGTGGAGGAGGCCATGGTAGCGAGAGGAGAGCGCTCTACGGATCGCGAAAGATAGGCGGGGGGCGAAAGGATTGCGGAGGTTGCGGGCCACTGCTATGGCGGAATAGCGGCGACTTTCCTCAACCAAGACCGTTAGAGAGGTAGATACGTATTCCTATTAAGTAGCGTATTTGTCATGTCTTTCGTTACGTAAAGTTTTAGTTAGAATTATTCGAAGATTTTAATTTCCTATTTAAATTCAAGTACTTTATCATTTTGAAATATTGAATCTTTTTGCCCATTCCACGACCATCTGTCACGACCATCTGTCACGGCCATCTGTCACGGCCGTCGGTTTTCCAAGCTTGGCCTGCCTGTTCTGCTTTATCCCGTTGCTCCCGTTGCTTCTGCCTCGCCCTCGACGCTGGAGTGAACACGAACTACACACTTCATACATCATCTGAAATCTGAGTTGAAAGGGGAGCCGCCGACATCGAAGTCCATACAGAGGTTTACCAGCCCAAGTCAACGCGCCGGGCGGCGCCCGTGGTCGCTCGCTCGCTCGACTCAAGGCAGCATGCAAGCAAAGTCTAAATAGCTAAAGCGTACGGGCATATGGCGCGAGGCACGGCTGGTTTCAGAGCGCGGCGATCATGGACGATCCCACCGTGCCAGACGAAGATGCATCAGAAGACGGCAGGCGCCCGCCCGCAAGGGCAGAAGTGGCCAACCCGACGAAAATAGCCTGGGTGCAAAGACAACTGCTTCGTCACGCAATTCTTTTATGTAAGAGCCACAACAAGTCGCTGGAAGCATCCCACCAAGCAGCATTGTCCAATGGTGCAAGGACACTGGTGCAATTGGCAGAGGCAATTGCAGTGCCTGATCCATAGCGCTGCAACAGCTGCCAAAGGAGAAAGCGGAATCCCCGCGTATCAGAGCGAAGGATAGATTCGCGATTTGTACTTTCCAGCGCTCAGGCTGCGTGCCTCCGGAGCGCAATTCTGCGACAGTACCGCGTTCCAGTCCCCCGTGCGCGCACAGCTCGCGGGCGCCATGAGCGCCAAGCCGTCCGAGGTGGAGGACTGTGGCACCACGGTGGTCGCGCTGCTCAGGGAGGCGCGCAAGGTGGTGGAGAGGAGTCGGAGAGAGCCCGGCGGGCCAAAGGTGCGTCTCGGCGCCGGGGTTCGCCTGCGAAGTGCGCAGTGCTCCCCCGTGACGCGCGAGTGGGAGCGCCGCTCTAACCGCGCTGCTGCTCGCCAGCCTGAACTGCCGTTTCCGAGCAAGGAGCAGCGCGAGCGTCTGGAGCCGGAAGCGCAGACGGTTGTGGACACGCCGCATGGGAAGGGCTTCGCAGCCGCCAAGGACCTCCAGGAAGGCACGCTCCTCGCCATCGCCAGACCGGTGGCGCTGGTGATGGATTGGGAGGTGCAGGAGTACGAGACGAAGAGCAACGGGGCCACGGGGCATCGGCGGAAGCGCAGGCGGAGGGAGATCAAAACGGAGGAGTCGGAAGCATCGGGAACGCCGGACGCACAGGAGAGTGGTGAGGCGCTGCAATTTCCGATAGAGGCTCCACCTGAGGCCTCGCAGGAGAGCTCAGGTGGTGCCCTTGCAGGAGAAGCACCGCGGGGATCCTTGGAAGTGGGGCTGCTGGTGCTGGAGCTGGGACGCAAGCTCAAGAGGGCGCCGACCATGTGGACCGCGGCAGGCATTCAGGAGCTCTTCCCACGCACCACTGCAGAGCAAGCGCGGCTACCGCTCTGGACCTGCCAGGATGCCGAAGTTGGTAAGAAAGGCAGCGAACGGGAGAGAGGGGGAAGGGAGAGACTTGAAGGACCATGTTGGCAGCCGAGCTCATCTCTTTTTTCCTCTCTTGTGTGTTCCCTTCTCCCCCGGTAGCGGCGCGGATCGACAGGCTGATTGGAGACTTGACCAAGGCTGGCATTCAAAGGGCGCATCTTCTGCCGCACAAGGTCCGGTACAATTGCATGCACATCGCGACGTCTCCGGAGCTGCTGTCGTATCCCTCGGCCAAGGGCTTCTCGGAGCTTTCCGCAACGGCGCTGTACGCGGGACCGTCCATGGCCTGCTACTACAACCACTGCTGCGATCCGAACGTGTCGAGGTACTCCGTTGGCGACATCTCCTTCTTTCGGACCAATCGACCGGTGCCAAGCGGCGAGGAGCTTTGCATCAGCTACGTGGAGCACGAGCTACTCTGTGAGGGCAACCGGGTGATCGACGGAGCGCTGAACATGGACTTCAGCTCCTGCGATACGTCAGTCGAGAGCGATGGTAGGTCATGTCCTGAGCAGCGCAGCCAAAGAGTTCTGCTCGATCGATGTGCAGCTAGGCTTACGTGTTGTGTATCTCGCTTGCTGGTCTGGTTGGGACAGACGATCAGGATGCAGCGCCCGGGCCGATTTTGGACTCCGCGAAGCAGAGGGAGATCATATCGATATGGCCGCTGCAAGAGCGCCTCGACACGCTGAGCCTGCTGGAGAACAAGATCGCTTCCTACTTCATCTTCGCCGGGGGGCGCCGGAGCGAGGATGACGAGGAGGATCAGCATTGGTGTCGATGCGATCTGTACCAAATCAATCTCATGACGGCCATCACGCTCGGCGAGATGGGCAGGCACGAGGAGGCCTGCACGCGGTGGGATACCTGTTTAAAGTTTTGTAGGTAGGTAGCTGCCCGCACATCGCATCATCTGCCGCTCGCGCTGCTGACCTCGGCCTTTTCCGAACCTTTGGCCACGCCCCTCCTAACGCAACAACCACCCAAAACCAAAACTTCTGGACAGGCGCCATCTCCCGCCAAACGATGAGATGACCGTGATGATTCTGGTGCAGAGCGCGCTGTCTTACGCGGCGACCGGCCAGGCGGAGATGGTGCGCTACGGAAAGAAGCTGGCTCGCGACGCCTTGCAGATGCACAAAATTGTGTTTGGGGGCGGTCGCCGGCGCTTCATGGCCCGGTATCGTGCGGAGTTTCAGTTGAACATCCGCTCTTACGATCACGGTGCCGAGTATGTAAAGAAAGAAGATGTCGAGAAGTTGTGGCCCTCCCTTTGTCCCAAAGTCTGAGTCCGTACAAAGCAAAATCACGAAGTAGAAGACCATGGAAGAAGAAGAAGAAGAAGAAGAAGATCCTTACCTCCAAGTAGACCTACGGAAATCTACGGAGTCTTTCGCTCTCGGCGTAAAATGCGAAGCACGGGCTCCCCCGAGGAGAAGATCTGTCCTGGAAGCTTGAGTTGGGAACGCCGTCGAGGCTTGGCTGGCATGACACAGCCCAGCGTGGACACCTTCCACTTCGCACCGCCAATCCCACCCATGTTTCTAGCCATGTCCCAAAGGCCTAGCCATGTCCCAAAGGCTCCATGACCAAAACTGTTGACATCAGGGATATCTCGCTCAGCGCCAACGCTGAGAAGAGATCTCTATCTATGCAATCTTTTGTTCTCAGGACTGGCCGAAAGCTCGACAAGCGGCGTGTTGCACCAAACCTTGCAGTACAGTATCTACTGGTTCTTTATGGCTGGTGGCTGGTGGCAAAGATCAATGGCGAGAGCGGCACAGTTGGCGGAGTCAGGACCTGACATAAGTTGAGATGAAACCGTTGCCGTGTTGCTGGCTTCGCAAATACTTCCCGGCGTGCGATTGGCGAACGTGGTTGTACAACACATGAAGAATGCGAATCAAGCAAGCCGATTGAAATTTTCCGAATCCAAAGCAGCATCCAGTGCTTGTCAGTGGGGGAAACACGGTATCAAAGCTTTTTTGTTGTGTACAACCATGAATCCCAATTTCACCATATACATGGTTCATTTGGAATTAGAAGGCATTCGAACTCTTGCCTCCTCAACCAATCAGATCACGGAGCGCCAAAGCCCTGTCCCTTCCTTTCACCCCTCCTATCAACGTCCCCTGATTGGTTGGGCGACCGAAACACTATCCCGCTGTCCAACGCCCCTAGCTCCTTGTTCTTTGAATTTGAGCTGAGACGTTTCATCGTTGCTGCGGATGCGATGCAGCAATCTGCAGCAATCCTCGATCCGTCGCGTCGTTTGGTCACGCCGCAGGCGGCAGGTGGCATCGGAAAAGGAGTGCTTGGCAGCCCCCATGAACCTCTGAGAAGCTTGGCTGCACCTAGGACCGCGGACCTTGCATTTTGTTGCCGTCAAGCCCCCCGTTTCTTGCAATGGGTTTTCGTGCTGGCTTCGCCTTCCTGTCGGTTTTGGGCGCGCTGCTGGGCCAGGGAGCTGCCTTCTTCGTCACCGACTCCGAGTGGCTCTTTGGCAACCAGCTGGCCTACGAGGACGGGGTGCTAGTGGAGCTGGAAGGCAACAGCCGCTTCCGCCAAGACAGTCCTACCTACGGCGACGACGACTTCGACACGCTCATTGACAACCTGAACAACCACATTCTGCCCAAGGGCGTGAGCATCGACAACACCAGCCACCCGTTCCGAGACGAGCTGCTGGCAGGCGCCAAGTCCCTCACGTTCGACGAGCCGAGCGAAGTGCGGATCACCTTCGTGAAGGAGGGAGGAAGCTTCCAGAATGCGCTTGGCTACATCTCCTGGGACCCGTCCGACATCACCATCCCCGTGCCGGAGGTCAGCCCGGACGACTTTCACGACTGGGTGGACGCCAACCAGGTGCGCAGGAGCAGCGCACCCGGCGGGGGGAGCAGCGGCAACCGCTCCCGATACTGATGCGGGTTTTGAATGGATGTCCCTCACTTTCGAACCGCTTCTCCTTGCGCGCAGGCCTTCATCATCCCGTTTCCTCGGATTGACAAAGACTATGTATCCGCGGGAACCACGATCCAGCTGGAGTACTACCAGGTGCCGGGCAACGAGTACACGTTGACCACCACGTTTCCGGCGGGGTCCCGCATGCTCTTCGTGCTCTTCCCCGATGCCTGGAGGGGCAGATACGGCGGCGATGGCTTCCAAGCGGCTTCCCCCAACATCGATTACGATCTTGAAGACGTCCACTTCTCCGTATCGGAGCTTAACTTGGATGGCAAGGTCAATTGCGCGACGATCCTCGCCGAGACGGTGGTGCCGCCGGTCTATTTGTACGGCTTTGAAGGCAAGTCGCTGGTGTTGCTCTTCGCCTCGGTTGTTGTACGCTCCACCTAGGCAGTCGAACCGCTCACCAGACCTCTCCGCCACCGCAGACCGGCCGGACGGAGGAGATAGAGACATCAACGACGTCATCTTCTTCGTCGAGCTTGTCAGCGGAGCCGTGGCCAACGACGACACGATCTTCAGCACCACCAGCGCGAGTCTGCAGAAGGCGACGCTGCCACCGTCTGGCTCCCCTTCCATCGCGCCGTCGACTTCGCCAACGTCTGCTCCATCCGCGTCCCCAAGCTCAGTGCCGTCCAGAGCTCCGAGCACGCTGGAACCCACTCCGGGGCCGACCATAGTCGCGAGCGCTGCGCCTTCCGTCTTTGCCAGCGTCACCCCAAGCGCATACCCAACGAGGGCGCCCACCCCCAGTCCAACCGAGCAACCCATCACCCCAGCGTCGGAAGCGCCCACGGGACCTCCGTCTTCGTCCCCAACCGCACCGCCGACTACACCACCTACGGTGGCCTCTTCCTGGACGCCGTCGGGAGCCCCCTCTGCGCCGCCAACGTGGAAGCCAAGCTCTGCCCCTACGAGTCTCCCGTCGTCGCTGCCGTCGTCGCCACCAACGTGGGCGCCGACCAGCGCTCCGAGCAGCCCTCCTACCGCCGTGCCAAGCGCACCGCCGTCGTTGACGCCAACGATGGAGCCCACGGTTCCCAGCGAGTCGCCGACCGCGGCCCCTTCCATCATCACCTGCAAGAACAACGTCAAGGACGGAGACGAGTCTGACATCGACTGCGGCGGCTCCTGCCCCGGCTGCGCCGAAGGCTTCACCTGCGTGGCGCACGGAGACTGCGCGTCGAATCTGTGCTCCGGCACGACCTGCGTGACACCGGAGCCAACGTCGTCGCCGTCCATGCGACCTTCGTGGATGCCGACCTCGACGCCTTCCTGGACGCCGACGACGACGCCAAGTTCCGCACCGTCCTGGCTGCCCACGTCGTCGCCTTCTTGGTTGCCGTCCGTGGCACCCACCACGAAGCCGTCGGCCGGGCCGACGTACGCACCATCTCCGAGTCCCACGGTCACGGTGTCTGAAACGCCGACGGGGCTGGAGTCGTCCGTTCCCACGTCGTGGCCGACGCTAGAACCGACCGCGGTCCCGTCGATGCGCATGCCTTCGACGCTCCCGAGCCACATTCCCACGCTGCGGGAATCGCTCGTGCCATCCCAGGTGATATCCCAAGCCCCGACGGACATCGCCTCCAGCTATCCGTCGGCGTCGCCAACGCAAGTGGCGTCCATGACTCCATCAGCTCTGCCCACCACGAAGCCCAGTGCGACACCGACCGTGCTGGAAGAGGTGGATCTGGAGATCGCCGTGGACTCCGACCAGGGCTTCTTCTTCTCCAGCAACACCGATGGCGTGGTGTTCCCGGAAGGAGAGGCGAATCCTGGTTTGGCGCTCATCACCGATCCGCGGACGTCGTATCGCTTTGCGCACCAGGGCGGCCCCGCGTTCCCCATGCGGCTGCGGATGGAGCCGGATACGGAGCCCCTGTCGGACTTTGTTGTCATCATCGACGACGATGAAGAGGATCCGCTAAGCGTTCGACGCCGGCGTGGAAGACGCCGACTAGCAGGGGAGACGGTCTTCACGGTGTCGTTGGAACACGGCGAAGAGATCGCCTTCATTCCCTTCCGCGAGGGGCGGATCGTGTACGAGAATGAGATCCTCATCGACGGAGGCCGGCCCTGGTCCAACTCGGCCGTCATCGAGTCGACGATGGCACCGACGTCCGGCCCGACCATCGAGCCCAGCTCGTCGCCGACCATCTGGGCGCCGCCTACGGGCAGTCCGACGACCTTGGAGCCGACGTTGCACCCGTCCCACAGTCCGACGGAGCGAGACCTCTCAACGCAGACGCCGACTGCCGAGCCCAAGGCGGACGACACGTCGGTGGAGATCACGCCCATGACCATTGCGGCCATTGTCAGTGTGACGATGGTCTTCGGCTGCTGCTTCCTCATGTACAAGACCCATGACAGGAAGCCGCGGCGACAGACCGGCAAGAACATCTACGACAGCAAGTGGTCGAAGCTGGCGGCGGCTAGAACCATCGCGGACCACAAGAAGTTCACCACTGAGGACGACATGCTGACTCCGTCGTCGCAGGCGCAGCATGCCAAGGATAAGTCCATCGATATCAATGACATTTTCCCCAAGAGGAAGCTGCAGAAGAGGTTCAAGTTTGACAAGCCATCGGAGGGCGTCGAGTTTCGTGAAGCTGCTGGACTCTCTCCGGCGCCAGTTCGGCCAACGATGAGCCCGTTGGCGTCAGAGAAGGAAGAAGGGGAAAAAGACGACGAGGAGAAGCAGTTCACAAGTCAAGTGTAGAAGATGTCTTCCTGTTTCTGTGTATGTATGTGCGTGATCTCCGTCGGATGGTTCTTTTTTTCAGAGAGTCTATCTATCGATGTCGAACAAGACAGAGCCAAAAGGACGTTTCGTCGCAAGTCTCGTACCTCGCGCTTCTCCTTCCAGAGGAGGGCAGCAGCACGGCCTTGGCAGGCTCGCTCTGTCACTGCCCACGAGCTTTTCTCTGTCTTTGTGTGTCTTTTTGCCTCTCTGGATTTCTTCCTCTCTTTCCCTCTCTCTCTCTCCCCCTCCCCTCTCTCTCTCCCTCTCTCCGCCTCCCTCTCTGTTTTGCGCGCCGCGCGAAGAAGTCTTTGCTTGGTTTCAGCTTGTTCGTCCTGTACACCACTCGCATATGGGAAAGGAAAAGCCTCGGCAGGAAAAAAAGTCCGCGCCGTTCCGGTTCGCCCCCAAGTCTAGGATTTCGGAAGATTCTCACCGTCCTAAGTCCTCTTCTTCTTGATCCCAAACGTTGGACTCAGGACAGGCTCGCCACCTTCTCCACTTCGGACTTGACTGGTGACACCGAGGCCGGCGTGCTGCGTGTGCTAGCTAACCCACTCTCCCATTCAGATCCTCTCGCAGGTACCAGCCCAAATCCACGAACGTCGTCTTGGTGGTCACTGGGTACGAGCAGTACATCGCGTGCTTCTCGCCAAACCTCGCTCGACGGCCTTGATGGAGCAGGGCGAACCACATGTTCACGCGCGCCACGTATCCCGGCTCCAGCCAGCGCACCATCATCCGGTCGGGGATGTTTTGGCGAAGACAGGTTTCCACGACATGTCGCATCATCTCCAGGTCTGTCCAGACCATCTGCTGCAGCTCATCGGGCCTCAGGAGCCGCAGGACGTTTGCGTCAAGGGAGATCATCTTGGCAACAAAAGCTCGATCCCCGCGGAGACTCCGGGGCACCTCCGGCTGTGCAACGTAGCCAAACTCTTCCAGCCTCGCCAGGTAGACGTCAGCGTCGTTCCTCAACGTGTCAGAGGCATACCGATATGCCCAGAAGCCACGCCGCACAGCTTGAAGGACGATCTCCTTGCTGTCGCACATGTCGGCGGGGCAGTACCGTAGGATGTTGCCGTTGACGCTGAGGCATTCCAGGAGGAACTCCCTATCACGCTGCAGCGCCCTTGAAGCGTACGTGAAGCACCCCGAGCCGAACTCGATGGCGCTAAGGATAAACTTCCGGTCCTTCGTGAGGCGGTCCGAAGCGAAGCGGATGGCATGCGGAGATATCCGGCCTGCGAACAGCATGATCTCCGCATCGTCACACCATTGCTCCGGCATGCTGACGACGAGCAGTTCGATCTCGAGCATGTCGTACTCCTCCATGTACAAGTTCTTGCACGCAGCGACTGCTCGCAGCGCAAGCTCTCGGTCGTGCTGCAGATGCTCCGGGGCGTACAAGAACGCCAGCGGCTGCACATCCAGCACTTGCAAGAGAAACGCACGGTCGTTCTGGAGCTCTTCCGCGCAGTACGGCAACGCATGGATGCACCCCTCCGTGGCCTTGAGCACAACCTTCCGATTTGCGCGGAGGCTTCTGGGAAGGATGGGGTACAGACAAGGATGGCAGGCTACCAGCTCCAAGGCCACGGTCTCGTTCTGCCTCATGGACGGCTGCAGGTGCAGGTAGACTTCCCAGTTCTTGACCACGCAGGAGCAGACGAAGGCCACGTCGTTCTTCAGGCTTGGGTCAGCGAATCGATACATCGTCGCGTCCATGGTGATCACCGTCCGAACCACACGCTGATCCCTCTGAAGATTGCAAGACGCGTGCTGAAACGCTGCCGGTCCGTGGACGGACAACTTCTCAAGGAAAGCGCGTCGCTCCTCCGCCACGAGATTCGCAATCCGAGGAGAACGCCTGCGAGGTCTTCGAGCTGGATCGCCGAAGCTGCTTGCAGCCATTCGTCGCTTGGGCATCGCGCAGAAGAAGATGTCTCAACTCTCTCCCCGAGCATCAAAGACGCAAGATCGTGCGCCCTCAACTTCCAGCAACGCAATTTGTTTGCAAAGGAGCCGCCAGCGCGCGCCGCGTGCGACGACTGCGAGAGCTCAGAGCTGCTGCGTGTCCGTTGGCGTGCTCGTGAAAGCCTCAGAACCGGTGGACAAGTGGCTTTAAACCTGCAAACACAACGGACTCTGCGCGCACAACGCGCGTTCCTTGCGCTTTTCAGCTGTGACACAGCAGAATACCACGCGTGGTCGACAGCGGCACCGGGCGGCTCCAAGAGAGGCGACTGCGAGCGCTCCAGCGCGCGTCCATGAGACCAACCCA
>JAAMXY010000004.1:0-14660 GCA_019677205.1 Pinguiococcus pyrenoidosus | reverse complement strand
CGGATGGGGGGGAAAAAGCCCCTCACGAGGCGCTTTCGATTGCAGGTTGGGAGGACCACCAAGCACGCGAAGACCTTGAATCCCACGTGGGCACCCCCCGAGGTCTTCAGTTTCGTGGTGCAAGCCGGCGAGGAGGCGGCCCTCGTGTTGGAGATCTACGACGCAGACAGCTTCAGCGCCGACGATCTACTTGGGGCAAGTCGGCTCTGCGTGGAAGAACGAGAGGAAAAAGACGGAGCTCCGGAGATGATGGCTCTGCCGGTTCTCGACCCGTCGACTGGCCAGCGGCGGGAGGGATGCACCGTCACCATCGCTGTGGGAGTCCAATCGCGGGAAGACTTCTTCGCCGAGTTGCAGATCCTGGCCTGGCAGTATGAGAGGATGAACCCCACCTGGGGAAAGAACTTCTTGTTCACGGACCCCAACGGCGGATTGTGCGCTTACAGCAACTTTGATGCAAGCGCTTTCGCAATGGACATTGATGATGTCCTTAGCGAGCAAGAGAGAGCATACGAAGGCCACACCGTCCTCGATTGGTCCGTCGTGAACTCCCTGAGCAGCTCGGACGCCGATGCCTTCCAGTATGGCCCCGAGCTTTCCGGCAATCGCTTCTTCGGCTGGTCACCCAGTCCAGGCCCCCTGTCCTTCGTGCGACGACGCCTCTGGAGGAAAGTCGTGAGACGCAGCCCAGAATCGCCAGCGGGGCGGGATGGAAGCGACATGGTTGACGACGACGGTGAAAGCGGACGAACCTCGGGCGACAGCGGCCATGACGACTGAACGGCGAATAGAGTGGGCCTGCCTGTCTTGTGACGCCTTTTCGAGGTGCGGGCTTTGCGTCATTGCATGATGGATCACAGCTGAAGACGAAGATGGAGCCATGGAGGAAGCGCATCGGCGCACGGAAAGATGAAGACAACGAAGCCCCCCTCCCTAACCCAACATTAAAAAAAAACCTAAAACCTTCTGCGATCTCATGACACGTACTCAACAGACCTCTGTCAGCGGATGTTTCCGAAGAACACAACGCAATACCGACTGCCTGCGCTTCAAGCGCCGCGGGCACCATGCATGTGACCAGGCGACTGCTCCACCGCGGGCGACTGGAGGCGATGCCGCGCTGCTCACGTAACAACCTAGGACCCGCGCCCTTGAAATCTAAACTCCCTGGTTCCGCGGCCACGCCGCCATCCCTCTACAGCTGCGAAGCAGGCACCAGGTTGACGACAATCCCGAATCACGCGCACGAGAAAAGAAAGAGACAATCCCCAACCATGTCACAGAGAATCACCAAAAGCCTGGACCCTCCGCCGTAATCGGACATCACAACAACACAATTCTTCTGCACCGACGGACCATCAACTGGATCGCCGTGCTCAGCTAGCGGTACTGCCCTGTCGGTATTACAAGAAAACTATCCCCCCGCTTCTGCTGAAGGCCACCCCCCGACCCATTCCGTTCCATTCCATTCCATTCCGTTCCGCCCCTCCGCTCCCTTGCTATGCAGGCGACAACCGCCTCGCTGGTTCATACACTGGAGACATTCCTACGAACGCGTTCCTCTACCCGTGATGTGGTGTGGTATCGCACATTCGCTCAGTAGCGTATCCACTGGACGCGCAAGCGAGCCGGAGAGTCTGCGCGCGCTCAGATGTCCTTGATGTGGAGATTATTCTCAACGAGTTTGTCGATGTCCTTGGTGGGGTCTTCCAGGTCGACTCGGTTCTCGGGGCCCTTCGCCGCAGACTCGGTGGTCGTCTTGTCGTCCTGCGCGGGTTCCGCAGAGCCACCGATGGCTCGACGAGGCACCTGCTGGTTCCAGATCTGACGGATGCTGCTGTCCGGGACGGGAGAGCTACTACTAAGGCTGGGGTACCCCGCGTCCGCAGACGCCTTCGGCGACGATTCCCGCGGCGACGTCGACTCGGGCACGGCCTTCTTGCCCGAGACATCGTGCGCCTGCGCGGCAGTCGCGGCCGACGAGCTTCCGGCCGCCGCGGGCTGAGCATCCGAGGCGGAGGGCGCGGCAGCTTGGGTCGCCGACTCTCTTTCCTCGGCTGCGGGCGGAGAAGCGTCCCCAGCGTCTTTGGGGACGGACTTATCGTCTTCGGCAGCCACGGCGGGCCCTGGGATGGCCTGCGGGCGGCCCTGGGACATCATCCCCGCGTAGTGCGGGGCCATCTGGCCGTTCACGAAGTGCGGCGGGATGCCGCCGTTGGCGGCGGCCATGGCTCCCATGCTATACTGATTCAGGTGGTTGAGGTGGCTCATGTCTACTACGGCGCCCTGCATCATCGTGGGGTCTCCCATGGGCACGGGAATGATGCCCTGCGCCTGCTCGTCCATGACCAAGGGGACGCCTCCCGGTCCCATCGTGTGCCCCAGGGGATTGCCAGAACTATCTACAGGCCACATGCTTTGGTTGCCCTCGGGCCCGACGGGGGCCATGCCCTCCATATGGTATCCCATCTTCGGAGGCATCATGCCGGCGGCCATCGGCCCGCCGGGGTAGCCCTTGCGGGCCAGGTCCACGGGCTGCTGGTAGTAGCCGTTCTCGTCCACCATGCCCATGCCCATGTTCGCGTCCATGCCAGGCTGCACCCCGACGCGGCCCTGGCCGTGGTGGCCCATGCGGCTGCCCTGGTACATCGGGTGCATGTGGCCCATCGCACCGCCGTCCGCGCCTTGGGCGTACGGCGGGTGCTGCCCGTCCATGCCGGCGTGCATGTACCCGCCGACGCTCATGTACTGATGGTCGTCGTGCGGCCCGTGGTGGTGCGAGCGCTCGCTTCCGCGGGCGCCCTTCTCCTTCTTCAGCTCCACCTTCAAGCGCTTGTGGCCCAGCTGGAAGCCGTTCATGCACTTGATGGCGTTGGCGGCCGCTTCGTGGTTCTCGTAGCTGACGAAGCCGAAGCCGCGGGAGCAGCCGGTGCGCTTGTCGACCATGATCCTGGCGGAGAGCATCGGGCCGAAGGGCTGGAAGAGGCGGTACAGGGCGATGTTGGTCAGGTCGTTGGGCACGTGGAAGATGAAGAGGTTGCAGCCCTCCGGTCCGCGGTCGACGTCACGGACTTTGATGGGCGGGCCGGGATCTACGACCGGCACGTGCACTCCGCGCGCGTGCTGCGGCGCGTAGGGCCTCATGCCCGCGTCCACCATCATTCCCGGGGGGTTGATGTACGCCGCGGCCGCGGCGGCGGCCGCGCCCATCGGGTCCTGGCCCTCGCCCATCATGGCCGGGTTCATGTTGGGCGCCATGGCCATGCCTGGGTTCACCTCCGGACCAACTCCCGATGGCATCGTTACGTAAGGGCCTGGCCCGTAGCCTAGGGGAGACGAAGCAGAAGTTCAGGCTCAGTCTTTGTGCGCAAAAGGCGTTTCAAAGGCACGCTCGCGAAACAGTTCTTGCACGCACGCCGGCTCGCGACGCACGTTGCGCGATGCCCAGGCCACGCGCGCTCGTCTCATGCAGGCCCACGCCTCGGGGGCGTCCCGGAGGAGCTGCAGCCAAGCGCTGCAGCTCGGCGGCGAGGCAGGATCTTTCAAACTGCAGAGCCAGGGGCTCGGGCTCGCGGGGTAACTGGCTCAACATTTCAAACCGCGCCGGCCTGGCGCAGGCGCACAGCAACTGCGCCAAGGCTTGCTCATGCATGCATCGCTGGCCGCGGGCTGGTCCCGAGTGAGCCGCGCGCCCAGGCCGCGCTTTGGGGCGCGGCCTGGGCAGCTTTCCCGCCACGGCAGTCGGGAGTTGAGGAATCCACAAACAGCAGCGCGCCCGTGTCCATCCATCCGGCCGCGGTGGCGCGCGCAGGTTCGCCACACGTACCCTCCATCTTGTGCTCGGGTCTTCCTTGCTCTACGTGCTAGCTGGCCTGCGTCGCAGCAGAGGTGGAGCCAGCAAGACGCCTTTGCGCCATCGGCCGAATACGAAGCTCAAATTTGGTCGACGCAGTGTCTACAGATCTCGTTTGCTTTTTCTGCTTTTGCTGCTGCTGTGCAGCATTTGAGTTGCCAGAAGTACCACCTTCAACACGAGGGCCGCTGTACTAAGCCAATGGATACGCGTCTTATGCCGCAGTAGGCCAAACGAATAGCCTTCAGTTGAGCAGTTACGTCAGTTCCACGACCAGATTGGAAACGTCGACCGCCCGTGATTGGTTCCCGCCTCTGCGGGAGGCTTGAAAGCGCAGCCTGGCCGGTCAAGTCTGGGTGTCCGCGCGACAAACACCCATTCATGCGAAGCCGCCCGTACGTACGCCGATTTGATTTCACCAATCGCCAGCGCCGTTCAACCTCCCAGCCAAGCGGGCCAATCCCGAGGGAGCGCGGCCATTCGGGTGAGGCGAGACCACGCCCGCTAGTATCCCGATCCTCCAACTTGGGCCCAATCGGCCTGGAACCGCAACCCGCCTCGGCCAGGCATTGGCCACGGCACTCTCCCAACTTCCCGTCCTACAGGCACCCTGCCGCAATCTTCTCCCAAAACCGTTTACTCCGGCTCCCGCCTCCCCACTGGCCAGTTCGTGCGGGATTCGCCCCCTTCTCACGCGACGTTCACGACCACGGCTCCAGGCTCAACGACGGACTTGAGGAAGGACAGAGACGCACCCAACCACCCAATCCACCGAAAACCGAAAACCGAAAACCGAAAACCGAAAACCGAAAACCGAAAACCAGAAACCGAAAACCAGAAACGGACATCCGCTTCTCTCTGTCCTCCTCCTCCTCCGAAGCGACAGATTCGCTCCAGGGTACTCCCTCGCTCCGGGAAAGTAGTACCAGCCGAGCGAGAAGGGCGTACGTGATCGCCGCGCCAGGTCGCCTCGTCACTGCCGGCCTCTCCTGCCTTGCCCCCCAGCCCTTTCACTGGCATAGGGCCGCGAGAAGTGAAGCGGAGCGGGAGAGCCCCGCAAAGTGACGCCAGGCTGACTACTGTGGCCACGTCCGATGGGCGTCAAAGGCCGCGCCCTGGGGCTGCTGGCAGCGGCCTTGGCCGTGTGCCAGGTCGCTGGCTTCCTGGCGTCGTCCAAGAAGCTGCCATCCACGCGAAGGCCTCTCCGACTGTACTCCACCTCGGAGGACCTGCTGCGCGAGAAGCTGAGCAAGGAGAATGAAAGAGAGGTGTCGGACGCCGCCGAGCTGCAAAAGCTTGCGGAATCCGCCCGAGAGGCCGAAGAGGCCGGCTACAATAACATTCTGGGCGAGAGGCCGTACCTCCAGGTCCTAGTGGAGCGCGGCCTGGAGCAGGTGGACGAAGCAGCGGAGAAGGTGCGATCCACGGTGGTGGACTTCTTGGAAGACGCAGAGAGCAAGGCCGCCAAACCGGGCCCGAAGCCCAAGGCGGAGCGGCCCAAGGTGGTGGTCTTGGGCACCGGCTGGGCCAGCCACTCCCTCTTGAAGGGCATCGATGCGCAGAAGAAGTTCAACGTGGTACGTAGCCTTCGGCTCGACCCCAACTGGTGCTCAAAGGGCCGCGGCGTCTTATGGCGTGATCCGGTGCAACGCTGGCCTGCAGGTGGTGATCTCGCCGCGGAACTACTTCCTCTTCACGCCGATGCTCGCCGGCGCTGCTGTTGGGACTGTGGAAGACCGCAGCATCACCGAGCCGATCCGGCGGGTCAACAAAAACGCAGACTACCTCGAGGCCACCGTCACCGCCATCAACCCGGACTCCAAGTCCGTCACCTGCCAGAGCATCGTCTGCGAAGGCACGGCGTGCGACATCGAGGAGTTCGACGTCGAGTACGACAAGCTTGTGATCGGTGTCGGTGCCACGACCAACACGTTTGGGATACCGGGGGTGAAGGAGCACTGCATGTTCCTCAAGCAAGTGGACGATGCCCGTCGCATTCGCAGCGCGATTGGGAACGTCTTCGAGCGAGCGAACATTCCATCTCTCACGGACGAGCAGAGGGAGCAGGCGCTCACCTTCGTCACGATTGGTGCGGGACCAACAGGTATCGTGGCGCCGCGAGACGCTGCTCCCGGAAAGGAGCCGACCTAAACGCTTGACAATCACCACGCAGGCGTCGAGTTCACCTCGGAGCTCCGCGACTTTCTTGCACAGGACGCACCCAAGTACTACCCGCACCTTCTTAAAAGTGTGCGCGTGATCTTGATTGAGGCGACGAATCGAATCCTCGGTGCCTTTGACGAGGACATGGCGAATGCCGCGATGGCCTCGTTGGAGCGCGGAACCGACAAACGCGTTCCCACGGAAGTCATTCTGGGCGTCGGGGTGAAGGAAGTGAAGCAGCGGGAAATCCTCCTGTCCGACGGCCGCACCGTGCCATACGGCCTCTCTATTTGGTAAGAAGAAGAAGAAGAAGAAGAAGAAGAAGAAGAAGAAGAAGAAGAAGAAGCTGCTGTGCACGTGGCTAAGAAGCTCTGGGCTTATCCCTTCCATGTCTTCCTATTCGAAAAAGGGCGGCGGGAAACGGCCCACTTCCGCTCGTCTTGGAGACCATCAACAAGATTCCGGTCCAGAAGGACATGCAGGAGCAGAATCTCGTTCCGCGGTGCGTACTGGAAGCCAGCGAGGTGCCCTTGGACGGCCTCGAGTGACTCGTTTCGCGGATGTAGGGGCGGTCGGGGGCGACTCCTGGTGGATGGCTGGCTGCGGGTGAAAGGGGCTCCCGATGTTTTCGCGGTCGGAGACTGCAGCATCATGGACACGCAGCCGCTCCCCGCGACTGCACAAGTGGCCAGCCAGCAGGCTACGTTCCTCGCACGCCTATTGAGCGGCGACTACGACACGACCGCCAAGATTCCGACCGCAGTTGGATCGGACATCCGTTCCTCGGATCGGTTCATGCCGGCTCAGCAGCGTGACTCCGGAAAAGGCGCGGCAGACGCAGCAGCGGCGCTTGAGCCGCCACAGCGCTTTGCGAAGCCTTTCCAGTTCCTCAATCTGGGTATCTTGGCGTACGTGGGGAATGACAAGGGCATTGCCCAGCTGCAGGTGAACAAGACTCCAGTGAAAAGCAAAGGGTTTGGCGGATGGCTGCTCTGGCGATCGATCTACCTCTCCAAGCAAGTTAGTTGGAGGAACCGGGCTTTGGTAGCGATCGACTGGATGAAGACCACGCTTTTCGGACGAGATCTTACAAGGTTGTAGCAGCCACGAGGCTCCTGGGCGCAAGGCCGGCTCCGCCTCGGAGTGCTGCCCTGCCTCGGAGTGCTGCCCTGAAGGCGCGTGGCTGTGAAATGAATGAATGACCAGCACAGAAGAAGAAAAGAAGAAGTCGGCGGCATCCTCTTTATGGCATGCCGATGGGGATCCTCCTTGCTACAGCATGTGCTTCGCCGCACACCTTGTGATGATTGAGTCGACCAGGGGGGAGCTCGCCTTCTCCTGTGGCGAGATCTTGAACGCCTTGCAAAGCGTCTTATGCTTCGCCGACGACGGGTCATCTACTCCCTCAAGCAAGCGGCTCTCCGGATCGTCTTGCTCGCCCGCTATCTTCGCCTGAAAGCCAGTGCAACCCCTGAGACGCCCTGGTCTGGACCTGCCTTTCGGGAAGCATCCGGGCAAAGGTACCTGCAGCGCCTCTCGTATCCGACTGGCCTCTCCTTCCTCTTGGCCCTCCGCAACGAAGAAGCACGCACAGAGCTCCGTGCTGGAGTCCTGCGCAATGCGACGAAAGCCCTCTCCATTGAGTCCGGAACGGCCAGAGCCCAAAACAGAGGCGTCGTCCCAGCGAACCTGCACGCCGAATCTTCGGAAAGCGTCGCGAATGCTCGTCTTGGGCGACAGGAAGTACAGCAGCTCGGTCTCCAAGGTCTGCGTCTTCAGCCCCCCTGACGCCTGCGCCTGATGCAAGGCCAGTGCGGCTGCAAAGTGCAAGTGCGTCAGGCCCGCAATGCACCCCGCGTCCAGCACGGCACACTTGGCGAGCTCCCCGCTCTGCAGCGCCGCTCTCACGGCCGCCGCATTGCCCACGCCCCCAAAGTAGAGCACCTCCAGACGCCTGTCTGGGAACATGTCGAAGTCCAGCGTCGCCGCCATCGCCAAGCCCCGGTTGCGGCGCTGGTGCGCTGTCCTATGGCTGTTCTAGCGCGCCACATCCTGAAACTGAAACAGGGCTTTCTTCTCTACTAGCGTAACGGTAAAAGAACATTTGCCACCTCAGCCGTAAGACAGCGTTGCGCCGCTGAAAAAGCGGAAGGCGGACGCCTCCCTCCGCTTCTGCCATGCGTGCTGGCTCTACGGGTCGCTGGGCAGCCACCGTGATGGGGGTGCTGCTGCTGGGCGCCTTGGAGAGCGCCGGCATCGGCCAAGCAGGACGGAGTCTGGGGAGCTACAGAGCCCATCTCGACTCTCTCCGGACGGGCGTCTGGCTGGAGGCTCGGCGGACACCTAAGAAGAAGAGCGCGAAGAAGAAGCACAACAGCGGGGGCCTCGTGGACGGCCCCGAGGCCAGCGGGGAGACCCCGAACAGCGCTGACGTGCAGCCGGAGGCAGATGCTCCCCGCGTTTCCCGCGAGAACGCGGTGTCCTTGCGGCAGCAGCTGGCACTGCTGCGCATGCAGAAGCGGCAGGAGAAGAGAGATCAGGTGCGCGCCAGCGGGGGCGGCGTGGGCGTGGCATCCAAGTACCGAAAGGCGAAGGACGAGGAAGCGGAAGAGGCTTTGAAGAAGGAGGATCGCGAAGCGGCGGGCTATCGATCCTACGGCACGCAGCTTTTCGTAGATGGCCTGAACGTGATCAACAAGTGGCCCAAGCTCAAGAAGCGACTGAACCGCGGCGAGTTTGCCTTGGCCCGGGCGCTGCTGGAGCAGGACATGGACGGCGTGGCCGCCATGCGCGGATGGAACGTCAAGATCGTGTACGACGGCGGAGGGGAGACGGAGAACATTGCATCCTATGACACGACAATGCCAGAGTACGGTAAGGGAAGCAGCAAGGCAGGGAGAGGGGGCAAGAGAGGAATGGCGATCTCTTGCAGCAGCCCCTGCAGCGCGCACTAACGAGAAAGCTTTGGCCGCTCGTGGTGCCATTGCGCTGCCCAGAGTACGGGAAAGGGATGAACGCCGTCTTCACCGGCCGAAACGAAACGGCGGACGCCTTCATTGAGCGGCACGTCACCTACCTGAAGCAGGAAGCCCGCGTCCCCATGGTCATTGTGGCCACCGACGACAACCTGATCCGCAGCATGGTGGCACAAGTTGGAGGAATGTATATGAGTTGCAGCAAGCTCCTATCAGAGGTACCGATCCCGCAGATCTTTTTTTTTTCCGGCCCTTCCCTCTTGGGCACCGGCGGCCTTCTATGTTCACACGATACATTGCCGTGGAGCAGGTCAAGATTGTACAAAAGGAAACGACCGTTCATATCCAGAGGGCCAAGCCCGTCGTGCCGGGCCACTGGCGCGTGCAGGACATGCTCTCGGAGGAGGAAATCCAGGCACTAGACGACGCAGTCCTGGAATGGAACCGACAAAAGAGAGAGCGAGCGGATTCAGACGCTTGCGAGCAAGACGACGAGGAGAAGACGTAGCGGCCATGCTGCTGAAGAGCACCGTCATCTGCCGGCTTTCGACGCCGCCGCCCCCTGCGCAGCCTCCAGCTCCGCAAGGAGGCCCGCGATTCTTGCATCCTGGTGCAAGATAGTCGGGGTCAATTGACAGCTGCAAGCTGCAGTTGGAGCTCCGGATCACCTTGCGATCCACCTCCGCCTTGGCCGTCTCGTACAAGGAGGAGATGTTCTGCTCCAGCGTAGCGCAGCGCTTCTCGTAGTTCTCCACCTTGGAGTTCGCATAGAGGCATGGCAGGAACATAAGAATCTTGTCAAAGCGGCTTTTCCACCTGCCAGGTGGCCTCCTCTGCAGCGGCGCACCATCAGCTGAGCCGTGCGCAGCTCTTCTTTGAGCTTCTCGTTCTCCGCCTCCAGCTCCTGCACCCGCGCGGCCTTGGCAGAGCCGGCGTCGGTCAGGTCCAAGTCGCCGTACAAGATGCTTTCATCCATCGCAGCTTCTCAGTCCTCGGCCAAGTCTTGCTGGGCCATGCTAAACGCCGTGGAAGGACGACGTGGGAAGACAGAGAGAGAGAGAGAGAGAGCCCCAATCAAGCGGAGAGCTTCGTGGCTTTTGGATTAGGGTGAACTTAACCATATAAGTAAAACTAGTGTATTGAACATTTGAGAGAGATAAGTAATGTATAAAATTATATAAGATATTATAGATCATTACTAAAATAGAACAGGTAGTATGGAAATATGTTAAATATTTATAAGAATATCATAAAGGCATATATAAATATACAATTGACAAGTCACACCCTTCAGAGTCGTGCGTCGATCCCGAGCTCTCGTGAAGCAGAGGGCGGCACGCTCGGCACCGCTGAGACGTCCCAAAAGCATCTCCAGCTGTGGGCTGCTGGTAGATTTTGGTCGGAGTGAGCCAGAAGTTGCGCCATGCTGCAGACGCTTCGGCCCCGGTGCTCCCGGCCCATCCGGAGCTGAAGAAGCGATGCGCGTGCGTGGCAAGGCCGAGGGGCTGTTGCTCCTGCTCTTCCTCCACGCCGCTGGCGGGCTGAGGTCAAGCTTGCTGCTGCAAGCGAGAAGACCTCAAACTGGGCCCCTTGCGGACACCAGGGAGACGCTGGACCTCACGGCCGTAAATGTTCCGACTGGCGACGTCACCGTGCTCCTCGAGGCTCTGCGTTGCTACGAGCGCCTCGACGGCTCCTTGCTCGTGCACCCGGATTTTGTGGTGCCACAAGAAGCGCCCTGGCCGGAGACGAGCTGGAGGCTGCCGCTGGGAGTGATGTGCTGCAGGCTACGAAGGATGCACGAGCAGCAGGCGGACTTCAAGGACGTGTCGGAGGTGGGACGCCAGCTGCAGAGCATGGGCTTTGACTTCAACGAAGAGCGGGCGACGTATCGGGGTCTTCTTGCTGGGCTTCAGTGCTACTACGACGTGCATGGCCACCTGTGCATGCCGAGCTCCTTCACTGTTCCCAAAACCGAACCGTGGCCTCGATACTGCTGGGGAAGGCGCCTGGCCCGCCTCGTCTACAGCATGGAGTTTTGGTACAAGCATGTCATGAGCCACGCGTACCGGCGTGACGAGCTCAGCGCGCTGGATTTTGAGTGGCAAAGGTTGCAGTCGGAATACAACATTGTGCTAGATGCCCTCGTTGCCTTCAAGGCGAAGTACGGACATGTGCGGGTGCCAGCGACCTTCGTGGTGCCCCACAGCGACGACTTCCCGTCCCACACGCGGGGGCTCAAGCTCGGCCTGCGCGTCTCGCGCATCCGCAGCAAGGCAGATTTTGTTCAAGACAACCCCGGCAGGTGGTTTCAGCTGGAGAGCCTCGGCTTCGTGTGGGACGTGCCGGAGCAAAGCTGGCTACAGACCCTGAAGGCTCTCAAAGCCTACAAGCGGCTGTACGGCACTTGCAAGGTGCCGACAGATTTTGTGGTGCCAGCTGGTCTGGACGACATGGCATCAGAAGAAGGCCCGTGGCCCAAGGAGGTGCACGGGCTGCGCCTTGGGCATCGCTGCAGCAAGATGAGGAGCGCGGGGCTCCACAACGTCTTCACCAATGCAGAGAGGCGCAGAGAGCTGAGAAACCTTGGATTCGATCTGCCTGCAAAGCCCTGCTCCTCGAGAAGCGCTGCGTTCGAGAAATTCAAAGCAGCCCTCGCGTCGTATCGGCAATTGCACGGCCACGCCAACGTGGCCCAGGCTTTCGTGATTCCTCAGAGCGAAGACTGGCCAGAGGAGCTGTGGGGCTTCCGACTGGGCCAGCGTGTCAATGACGTACGCAGTAAGCAGCGATACCTGCGAGGCAAGAGCGAAGAAGTTGTAAAAGAACGAAGGGCAGCCCTAGATGCGCTGGGGTTTCCCTGGCGCCTCGGCGCCGGACGAAAACGCAGAGCCGCAAAGGTCTCGAAGAAGGATGATCCCCTGCGTTGACGGCGCCCTTGTTTTTCGGGCAAGCGCCGATCAAGCTTGTCCTCCGAGACCGCTCCGCGGAAAGAAGAAGAAGGCGGCAGCGATGTATTTGTAAGATGCGCCGAGATAAGACGAAGCGCACCGAAGGCGACGTTGATGTTGATGTGGATGTTGATGTGGATGTTGATGTGGATGTTGATGTGGATGTGGATGTGGATGTTGATCCAGCAGCGAGAGAGAAAGTTTGTCATTTTCTTCTTTCCCTTCGTGGCGTGGTTGGGGCGGAGCGAGGGGAAGAATACGTCCTTGCGCTTGACTTCTCTTCTCAATTGCAAGCGTGTTCCAGCTCAATCAGCAATAGCGTCTCGTTCAGAATCCGGTTCCGATTCGTTTTCAAGCCAGCGGCGGCTTTCGTCATGTCATCGTCGCCTTCCAAGCGTCTAGCAAAGGGCGGACTCTCGTCGATCTGCTCGTGCAGCTTGCTGAAAGCCTTGCGAAGCCGGAGCAGAAGAGTCGGAACCTCTGCGTTTGCCTCGCGCGTCTTCTTCCTTGGGCTCTCCCTAGGACGTTCGAGGTGGCCGAGTGCAGCATATCGCGCGCACTCGAAGGCATGATATGAACCGGTACTTCGGGATAGCCGGGGCGCTGCGTTGAGCTGACGGAATCGCTTTCCTCCGCATTCCACGACTCCATGCCAAGCACAATGAGCTGTCCCCCAGGGCAGGCCAAAGCCGCGGCTGCTCGACGACTTCTTACATTCAGAATCTGCGCGGAGTCGATTGCCAGCTGCTCCAGCAGAACACACTCCGGGCGTACCGCTTTCCTCCGCCTTGACTGACTGGGCGCCAGGAGGAGCCAGGCTTCTAGACCCGCTTGAGTCATCACAAAGAGTACCGGCCGGCTCGTGCGAAGGAAAGGCTCGGGCAGCATCACTATGGGAGCCCTGGCCTCGAAGTGACATCGATGGTGGAACACCCGCGCACCTGCCTGAGATTCTGGCACATCGTAGATGTGTACTCTCTTCGTCGTCGCGACGATCATGGTGAGCATCTGCTGCCCAGGCAGAGGATACCTGCTCAGGACCACCGAGACGATTTCGTCATCTGGCTCGCACGTCGACTGGACAATAGCCGTCATCCAGAAGTCCTGCGACTCGGAGCTTCTTCGCTTCCGCTCCGCTTCCCCGTCCTCTTCGGCACTCATCGCAGCGTTGCACGCACAAAGCCAGGCATTCATTTGTGCTGCATTGCAGCCAATACTCTCTTCGAGAAGCGGAGGCGCGAAAGCAATCGCTTCGTCAGGAGCGCGCGCGTCGAAGATGTTTGGCATCTCCGCCTCACGACCTCGGCTGCGCTTCCGTTTGACGGCTGAGACCGTGAGCAGCCGCATCGACCTGCGCCCATAGATGGCGACATGCCTGCGGCACTGAGTGAGCGCCAAGGGCGGCCAGGACGCCCAAGCGGACGCGACGTGCAGCATACTTGGACCAACCAGCTCGACCGGTGGCATCTTGAACGGGTTGAGGTCGACCTGCAGAACAATCCAGTTCCATCAGTAAGCTTGCGGTGTTACCAAGGGGTTCTGATGTCTTGGGGTTCTGATGTCTCGGCATTCTTGGCATTCCTAGCGTTCCTGGCATTCCTAGCATTCCTAGCATTCCTAGCATTCCTAGCATTCCTAGCATTCCTAGTGTTGCTCGCATTGCTCGCCATCCCTCGCATTGCTGGTAGAACTGCCACGCGTCACCTCCCTCATCTTTTCGTACTTTGCATACCTGGAATAGGTGCTGGAAGCCCTTGTCTGACGGCCGCCACAGGTTGAGGTACAGGTGTCCCCTCGGAGCGCCCGCTGACAGATCTCCGTCGCCCCCGATGTAGCTTAGGACTGCCACCGTAGCCGTGCTCGGGCAGACGTCCATCGTCGCACAGGACGAAGCCATGGGGAGCGCCACAGGAGCATTGGCACCCAGATCCGCCGAGTTCACCGCTCGCTGCGGCTCGTATCTTCAGGAGGTTCCAAGGTGTGTCAGCAAGTCACTTTGTCCGGTGGCAGTCCTCGGCGGAGGCTTTGGAGGACACAGCGTACCGCACCAAAAAGAGCTGTCCACGAAGATCCGGCGAGCTGTCCCTCTCTAGCGCCACCAAGCTGGCAGGGACACCTTTCCCATCCACCCACAGCAGCGCCACCGAATCCCGCAGGCAGCGCGGCCAGCAAGAGCCGCAGAACGCCGTCTCTCTGGGTGGCAGCACCCACGCTTCATAGACGCCGCGGCACAGCCCAAGAATCAGACGAGGTGGCTCGCTCGGCACCACACAGGCGGCGCGAACGCCTGCAAAGTGCGTGGGGAGCAACGGTAAGTATCGCACTTTCGAGGCCTCGCGGCACATCAGCTGGTACCTTCGGCGCCAGGCAGCGCCTGTGCCTCCTTGAAGAGCATTCGCGCAGCTGCGGCGCGGAAACGACGCGAGCGGAAGGCGAAAAGGGCCAGCGGCGCCCTCTTGTGGAAAGTTGGAGAAATGGCGGGAAACTCGGACAGAGTCGACGACAGACTCCGAAGAGCGGAAGGACAGAAGACGGAAGACGACGGGACAGAGGGAGCACAGTCGGGCGCGAGACAGGTCGGGGATCAGAGAGAAAGGAAAGAAGAGGTGACGACAAAAATCACCCCGTTTCGAACGGTTTTTCCAAAATAAAAAATTACTATATATAATTATAATAATATGGAATAAAAATCATGTTCATTGGGTTATTAGATAACGC
>JAAMXY010000003.1:0-24177 GCA_019677205.1 Pinguiococcus pyrenoidosus | reverse complement strand
GTCTTCCTCGTTGAAGACCTTGAGCAGCTTCCACAGCGCCTTCTCGCCGGTGCGGCCGATGTAGGGCTGCGTCTTGGTGAGCAGATCCTGCGACTTGACCTTGGACTTGGGCGCCGGGTACGGGTTGGGGTTGCTGTTCACCTTGCGCAGGATGCGCTTCAGCCGTGCCAGCGCGATGGGCGAGATGAGCGAGTCGGGAATCCCTTTCTCGACGTACAGCATGTAGAGGAACATCACTTTCTCCAGCTCTTCCCCCTCGCCCTCCTTGGCTTCGTTGGCTGCGGAGGAATCCTTGCGGCCCGACGCCAGTGTGTAGTCGTCCGCCTCGGCAACTTCCGCCGTGGCGAAGCTCACGCGAGCGCTGCTGGCGTCGAAGCCCAGGTGCCTCGCCCCCGGCGTGTAGAGACTTCCGATCCTTCCCGACGGCGGGATGAGTCCCTTCTGATCGTTGCCGCTGGGACTGGTGGGCCGGAAGCCGCCAGGCAGGCGGCAAAAGTAGTCCACCACGGGCATGATATGTGTGCTCTCCGCCGCCTTGAGCACCTTGGCTCGCACGGACGGCCCGAAGAAGATGCATTTGTCGAGCACCTCCGCGGGCACGCCGCCCTCCTTGGCCTTCCGAAAGGAAGGGCAAAAGGTAGGCATCGCATCCAGATCGATGCCGCCGGCTCCGATGCCGCCTCCTGCCGCCCCGATCTGCTTTGGGCTGAGATGGCCAGCTTCGGCACTTGGCCGTGCGGAGACGCCCTTGTCTTCTGCTGCGAGCGTTGCGGACGGGTCTAGGAAGGCCATGCGCTGCCGCGGCGAGAGTCTGGACCACTTCCTGATGGCGCTCTCGGAAGGCATCTGCGGTGTTCGGTCTGGCATCTGAACGAAATCCAAGCGCAGCTTCTGGCTGCGCGCCCGGAGCATCCCAGCGCCGACATCCAGCTCCACCTTCCTGCCCTCGCTTGCCAAGGTCCCGAACACGAAGAGAATGGCCTGCAGGGCGAAGAGCACTTGGTCCGCGGAGAGATGCTGGTGAAGCATCGCTGCAGACGAGGCCAAAGCAAGCTTGTCCTTCGCGACGCTTTTCACGTCGAAACGAAGAAGCGGTCTCCCCGCACGGGACATCCTCGCCCAAGTCTCCGCCGCGATGCTTTGGTCCTGCGAAGCAAGAGGTTGCCTTACTTCAGTCCAGAAAGCCCAGCGGTCGTTTCCCTGGAGGTTCTTCCTACCTGCAGCAGCCCAAAGCGCGTGGCATAGCTACTCGACAGCTTGAACGTCGGTATCAGAATTCCCTGTTCCGCAAAGATGAATGAGGTGTCGTCTTCAAGTCTTCCAGGTCTTGAAGCAAGCAGCCAAGTCTTGAAGCAAGTAGCCAAGTCTTAAAGCAAGCAGCCAAGTCTTAAAGCAAGCAGCCAAGTCTTGCAGCAAGCAGCCAAGTCTTGAAGCAAGCAGCCAAGTCTTGAAGCAAGTAGCCAAGTCTTGAAGCAAGTAGCCAAGTCTTGAAGCAAGTAGCCAAGTCTTGAAGCAAGTAGCCAAGTCTTGAAGCAAGCGGCCAAGTCTTGAAGCAAGTAGCCAAGTCTTGAAGCAAGCATGCTTTGGAGCACATGGATGACACGGAACGAAGAACGTCCCTCCATAAAGCGAAGAAGACGAGGAAATGCAAAGAAGGGAGACGCGCGGTGCATGAAAACTGCTCGCCGTCCACCTACCATGGCGTACTCCCGATGACCGATCCTCCCGATGTCTAGCAATGCGACGTCATGATGACAGAGCCCGTCTCCCTTGGTACACTTCTTCACCCTGCAAGACACCCGTTTGCACAGACGTAAGCTCCCGCCGGACATGGCGGATCCCGGCGCTCTCAAGCCCCACGCACCAGGCAGTCAAGGATGACCAGCAGGCGAAATACTCCTGCTCGCGCAGAAGGTACCTCGTCTTCGTGAGGGCCGCCGACGAGTGGAATTTGAGACCGAGACAAAGCTTAACGATCTCGGGAAGGGTGAAGGCCTTCGAGGGTTTGAGAGCTCCGTCAGATGTTGGCAGCCTCACTTTCTCTTCGGCAGCAAAGAGGCATACCTCGTCGGTGTCCTTGATGCTGTCGGACTCCTTGCTCAGGTCGCCGAGACAGGCCAACTCGAAGAGGCTCGTCAAGTCATCCAACTCGGACATGTCGGTACGCACGCGGAGAGGCCTGGAAGACCCTCGCTTTGGTGCCCTGGCCTCAAGGCCTTCTCATTGGGGACTGCGAGGCCCCTTCAGGGTCATGTGCAACTCATGAAAACATGGAAATCGGAAGAAGCAGAGAGGGCGACGCCGTGAAATGCCGAATGCGGCTGGGAGCTGCGAGACTCTGCAAAGGACTCTGGAGTTGATTGGTCCGCCGTGGCGTGGGTGCCCGTTCCATGGCCGGATAAGCTGTCCGAAAGATGACGCACTCAAGGAAAGAGAAGCATGCGAACGTCGGCTGAACCAATCAACGCACCCCAAGGGACATCGAAACGGTACGTCATTGGATGGAACAAAACTTCAAATAAGCATTGTTTTATTCAAATATTATTATATGAATATAACATACGGAACTGGAGAAACCCAGAGAGAAATCCTCTAAACAAAGATATGAACCTGTAGATTGCGGCAGCAGACCCACCTCAGTCTTCAACGTGTTGTGCGTCGAGGCGCCATTGCTGCAAGTCAGCCACGTTTCGCGCTGGAAGCACCACTGTCGGCCAGTCGCGCCCCGCAGCTGCTTCTCTCGACGCCCTACAGCTGCACAGTGCAGTCGCATCGCGAGTCGTCGACCGTACTACAGCGCTCCGACGAGGCTTCGGAGGGAGGAGCGGTGCAGCGGTAGAATGGCAGAGGAATAGCGCCTCCTCACTCGAGTAGAGCGGTTTCAGCAGTGGAACGATAGCGGCAGTGATGTGGAGATCGGTGGTCATGGCGCTTTGGGCCATCTGTGGCGTTCGAGGCTTGTCTCCAGCGCGTTTCCAGCTCCGAAAGGTTCCGCCTCCAGTCATAGGACGGGTAAACAGCGCCAATGGACGGCTTGAAACGTGCAAAAGTACGCTTACGCGGTCGCTTGATGGCGTAGGTGCACCTGAGCCTCCGTAATTCGGAAGTGCAGCCGGGCCAAGTGGACAAGAAAGACGCTTTTGAAGTTGGTGACGACCCGGCGAGAGCCCTCTCGCACGACGTGCCGCAGGTATTTCCACGAGCGCAGCTGCCAAAAGTCGTCTTGTACCCTCACGCGGCGTCTATGTTGCTACAGGAGCCGCATTGCCACGCGGAAGGGCATCTTGCGGCGCCACAGGGAGAGCACACCCTGGGGCATCAATCGCATTCGCATGCGCTGCCTTCGTTGGCTGCCGTGGAAGGCGTCAGGCCGTCCCATCTCCACGGGAACTCCACCTTGCTGGGCGTTCCTGTTTCTGCCATGGACGAAGCAAGTCTCTCCTTGGATTGTGGAGCCGACGAGGCCGCGAAAGGCATCCGTGGGGGTCTTGGACCGATGGACGGACAGATGGGAGGCCCGCCGGAAGGTCAGGTGGCAGCCGCGGGTGCGAAGGCCGTTCGGAAATCGGGCGGAAGAAGCTTCTACGGGAAACGGGTGCTCATGTGGTACATCAACTACGCGCGCTACCTTTGGTCGGCGGAGTTCAATAAGGAGACGCTCATGGAGGAAGGTGGCAAGTCGAAGAAGACCAGCGGCAAGCTGCGGAAACGTGTCGTCACCAGCCTTATCATGGGAGCGGTGGCATCCGTGTGGATCTTCAGTGGCAACGCCGCCTACGCATTTGGCCTGTTCCTCACGGTTTCGTTGGCGCAGCTTGAGTACTATCGGATGGTCATCGCCACAGGGGTCTATCCCGCTCGACGGATCAGCATCGTGTCGAGCGCTTGCCTATACTTCTCGGCCGCGTTCTATCCTCATCTCCACGAGTTGGTGCTCCCGCTGACCTCCATCTGGGTGATGATGTGGTTCCTCATCATGAGGATGAAGTATGCGAGCATCGCGGAGATTTCGACGTCGTTCCTCGGGATCTTCTATGCCGGATACCTGCCGAGCTTTTGGGTCCGACTGCGTCGACTCGGGAGCGACGTCGGGAGCGAAGCGATCATGGCGAAGCTTCCATTTCTTGTGGGCATGGGCTCCTGGCTTCCGTCGTGGTTTCCAAAGGTCGATCTTTCCCGCGACATGTGGACCACGGTGCGTACCATCCTGCACAGGCCCCCGACCTCGCCACCTTGCCTTCGCCTCGGGCTCCCAGGATTCGAAAAGTTCCTGTGGTTCATCGCTGTCTTTCGCCTTTCTCCCAGGGAGCTGTCGTGACGTGGTGGACGTACCTGAGCATCGTCTTTGCGGATGTGGGCGCATATGCGGTGGGACGCCTGTTCGGACGGACACCGCTTAGCCGCATCAGCCCGGCCGCAGGCAGCGCTTCCCCCAACAAAACCGTCGAGGGCCTGCTTGGAGGGGCCGCATTCGCGTGCCTCACAAGCCTCCTGGGGGCTTGGGTGATGCAGTGGCCGCACTGGAAGCTCACAGGTGCGCCCTCACGGAGCCACCTTACCCCGCCAGACCGTCTCTCTCAAGCGCTTCCCTCCAGGCTTGGCGTACGGATTAATGCTGACGTTGATTGCTCTTCTGGGCGACCTAACGGCGTCCATGTTCAAGCGCGACGCTGGGCTGAAGGACAGTGGCAACCTCTTGCCTGGCCATGGTGGCCTGCTCGATCGCGTCGATAGCTACATCTTCACCGCGGTGCCCTCGTACATCTTTGTGAGATACTTTCTATCCTACCTTGGATGGGGAGGTCTTTAAGGACGTCCGGTGAATCTATTCCGTAGGGGGGGGCAAAAGGTTGCGGAGCGCGCCGCAAAAGTAGTGTGCGTGATGACGCCCACACTACCTAAAATTTTGAACACCGTTTGGGAAGGGAAAACACAATGTGGCATGTGACGGCGTCAACAGCAAGGTCGTCTTCGCTCCATCCGACTAGAAACCGCTCAAATCGACTAGATAGCTCTTCGCCACGCTGCGGCGGCGAACGATTGCAGGATTGCAGGATTGCAGGATTGCACGATCACACGATCACACGATCACACGATCACACGATCACACGATCGTCCAATGGCGCTTTTGCTCTCGTATGGAGCGATGATGTAGATACCAGCCTCACTCGCCATTAAATTGACGCGGGGAATCGACCGTAGGAAAGGCCCGTTTCGGAAGACGCATGAGCCGCGCCGGCTAGCACATGGATAGGAAGAGACGAAACGGAGACAGAGAGGGACAGGACGCAGCCGCCCAGCAGGTCGACATAGAAGCTCTAGGATGATAGTCATCGAAAAGAAAGGCACATGTCTCTATCTCGCTCTAGGCAGTACCAATGCTAGGAGAGGTACTTCGCTTCATCGAGATCCTCGGGATCAATTTCTTCCTTGTCCTCCTGAATCCGCCGACGAACCGGCTGGGAGCGCGTCATGACCTTCCTCCCGGTGCGCTTCTTCGGCGCTTCCAGAGATCTTTGGATGGACCGCCGATTCCTGTCCTCCTGCATCTTATCGTGCAGGGCCTGTTGCTCCGCACGCTTTCGCTCCCGCCGGCGCTTCTCCTTTTCCTTCTCTTGCCGAAGGACATAGTCGGGCGGTAGGTTCGCAAGCGTGGTCAGGAGGTCCTCGAGCCGAGCCTCCAAGTCTCGCAGCATGAACAGAGTGGGTGGATTGGTCCCCGCATCGAAGCCGCACTGCTCGTACGTTGCCTTGACCTTGTCGTGCAACTCGCGAAGCAGCTGTTCTTGTTGATGCTCCCTATCCCCGGACGAGTTGGCGATCCGGGTCTGCAAGGCGAAGCCCTTCGCCTCTTCCTCGTTAATCTGCTTCTGGATGTGCTCGACATTGCTCCGCAGACTCTCCCGCTTCGCCGTCATTCTCGATCGCGTGTCTGTGAACTCCTTGCGCAGCTCCTCCAGCTGCTGCTCGGTCTCCTGCGCGTTCTGAATGAGAAACAGATTCTGCTCCTCCAGGGATGTGAAAATGTCCAGGAGCTGCTGCGGCTCGTTGAAGTACATGGGAAGGTCGTCCCCCGAGTCCGTCAGCTCCTCCTGGTCGATCTCCGGCTTCTCCGGCAAGTCCGGCCGCGGCAGCTTGTGCCCCTCCTTCTGGTCGCTTGGGTCCCGTCGCCGACCGCGCCAGCGCTCCTCGCTTTCCCGCTCTTGAAGCTGCCGCGAGAGCTCCACCTCCTGCTGCTGATGCTCCTGGAGGATCCGCCGCTTCTCCTCCTCCCACTCGGCCACGCGCTGATCGTAGCGCTTCTGGCGGCGCTCCATTTGCCGGTCGGCCTTGTCCTTCTTGCTCGCCTCCACGAAGTCCGAGGGCGTGAGCTGGTCCAAGAACTCCTTGCATTTGACGCAGTCTGCCAGCTGCTCGTTGTACTTTGCAATGTCCGACTGCACCACTTGGATCTGCTGGTTCAGCCTTTTGATCTCCGCCGCCTTCTCGAGCTTGAGCTTGGTCTCCTTCTCCGCCTGCTTCATCGCACGGTGCGCCTTCTTGTCGTTCTCCTTGAGAAACGTATCAAAGCGGATCGCATCCTCCTCCAGCATCTGGTCAAAGCCTCCAGTTAGCGCCGCTCGGTACACCAATCGCGCTCTTCCTTTCCCCTTGTAGACGTAGCTCTGCCTACACACATCATCGCTGCGCTGACGCAAGAAGACCCGAGAAAGGACGAACCTGCTCACTCTTCTTGAGCGCCTCCTCCTTCAGCTGGGCCTTGCCCTCTAGCTTGCGGATCTCTTCGCGCTTCGTGTCCAAGGCCATCTGCACCAGGAACATCTCTCGTTTGCGCGCGATGAACTCCGCCATGTTCTCCTTCTCCTGGCGCCGTTCCGGCTTCAGGTTGCCCGCGCCCTCCGCCCCTGCGTTCGCGTCGGCCGCTCGGTGCCTGAGCGCCTCTTGCGCTCCTGAAGCAAATCAAAGGCAAGGAACGCTTCTTCAGGTCGCCAAAGTCGAGAGTGCGGCAATTATCGCTTGGGAGGCCGCACCTGTCCCTGCCAGCAGCTCTTTGGCGGTGCGTATGGCGGAGTTGCGGCCCGTAGCGGTGGACTTCTCCCACACCCGGAGGCCCTGCATGCGCTTGCGCTCCTCTTCCTTGCGCTTGCGCTCCTCGTCGCGCATCCGGAACACTTCCTCATCGCTTGGCAGCGCGAAAGGCCGAGTGGCGTTGGCCATGCTGCGCGTCGCACCGGGAGTGGGCCGCTTACTTCCCGCAACGCTCACTCCGAAACACTACTTACTATGGATTCACGGGCGTGGGCAAGACGCATGCTGATGAGAGGGACGAACTAAGACACACGAACGCCACAAAAGTAAGAGGACTCTTCAAGTGCTGACGGCGGCGCTGTGGGTTCAGCCGTTTTGTTTGAAATCTTCGGTTTCTGAGTTCGGGTTGGATTTCACAATTTCCAGGATGCAATTTTCACATGCATTAGGCAGATCACGTTGAAAGTATGCGTCAGCACGGACGCGAATGCTTGGAAGAGTCGGAGTTTGAAATGGGTTCATTGGCCGGTGGAGTTCCAAGAACATCGTCATTCGTCAACGCTTTCCGAACCAAAGCGATGAAGCATTTTGAATTTGCGAATGCGCCAAATCGTGCATACGAAACGCCAAGATAGCCAATCAGGTCTTCTACACAAGTCGAGAGTGCTCTCCGCGCGCGCGAAGGGCGCCACAGCGCTTTCAAAGCGGATCTGGAGCTCTCCGCGGTGCTGTCTGGATCGGCGGTGGCCGAGTCCCTCGCTTTGAGCCGAAAAGTGCCGCGGCGGAGTCACGATGCCTCGGGGGCCGATGAGGGCAAACGGTCTTCAGCCGCCGTATAGCGTCCTGCAGGTGCGATGCGCGTCATCTCAGGCGTCTGCGGTCTCTCCAGCCGTGTCTGAGAAGGATTGGGAAAAGGAGTGGTGTCGACTTCGTGGCCGCGGATCTCAGGCTTACGATCTTCTGATGAAGTTTGTGGCGGTCCCATAACTAACCTTGGGGAGCGCTCTCGAACCCGCAGATCAGCACCTGGCTCCTCCTGCCCGTGCTCATGTCCGGCTTCTTCGTCATCCTGCTGCCCACCTTGAGCGTCGTGGTGCGTTTTGGGCGGCCGATTCCGCCGGGGGAGGGCCACAGCCTCACCGCAGTGTTGTCGTTTCCGCAGGAGGCGGCCGTGTCGACGGCGGTGTATTCGGTGCTTTTGTGCATCGCGGTGTTCTGCGGGTACAAGACCTGCGCGATCAATCCGGTGGACCCGGGGCTAGAGGTGCACATGCTTCTTAGACGGATGGAGGTGCTTCTCCACTGACATCTCGGCGTGTATCGCTGCCAGAGATTCCTATCAACCGGCGAGCGGCCTCCTGGCGGCGTGAACACAACCTTCTGCGCCCTGGATCAAATCAATGTGCACAAGGACAGCAGGCACTGTCGCTTCTGCAACAAATGTACGGCAGCCCAGCGGAAGCGGGATCGGAAGCGCGGCGCCAGCCCTGCTCATCTTGCTCGCGTTACCGTCTCCAGGCGTTCTTGGCTTCGACCATCATTGCAAGTGGCTCAACACCTGCATCGGCACCCGCAACTATCGGTGGTTCTTCTCGACGGTGCGTCTGGGGTTGCGTCCGTGGTCTCATGTCCAAGTGTGCGAGGAGCCTCATCTTTTTCTCGACGCATCCCGGCCAGGTTACCGCCGTCGTGGCCTTCGTGCTAGTCCATCTAGCTTTGAATGGATACGTCATAGCAATATACATCACCGACCGGGAGGATCTTGAAGATCGCATCGAGGACGGCTTCGACTCCGGCTTTCCGGTCGACGCGTTCCTCGCCATTGTTATAGTGTACTCGGTCCTGCTCTTGACCGTCGGCCTGCTGATGCTTCAGCTCTGGACTTTCCACCTCTATCTTATCTATCTCGGGCTTTCAACGTACGAGTATATTATATCCGAGCAGCGCCGGGAACGGGAGGTATGTCGTCGGCATGGCCATCCAGATGGTGGCTGCCCCGAAAGCGTCTAACGTGTCTTCGGCTTCGGCTTCGGCTTCGGCTTTGCGTTTGCCGCCGTTTTCCGGTCTGCCATCTCGGCGCAGAGGGATCAGCGGCAGCACTCGCAGCAGCTGGCCAGCATACGGAGGCGTGGCGGGCTTCGGGAGCACAAGGAAGGTGGAAGGTCAAACGGATCCCTCCGGCATGGGGTACGTCAGGAGCTCGCTCGTGGCACGACGATGCGAAGCGCGGGCCGTTCGAGACGACTGACCGTGCTTCGCGACCCCTTTCGCCACGCCTTAGGCAACGGTTTCGGGGAGGTCCTTTTCGTCCTCCACAAGCAACAGCGCAAGAAGCTTCCGGAAGAAAACGCAGAGTGACATGGGCGACGAAAGTCCCAACGAGAAGGATCCGGGGCCCGAAAGCAAGCCGCTGAAGGAGGCGGCTGGGGTGAACGGGGATGACGCACGATCCACCAGCCCGGCAGATGCAGAGGAAAGTAGCGCGTTGACATCTACAGAGGACAATAGAGACGATGAGCTGAACGATAAAGTATAGTACGGCGTAGCCCGACACCTCCCAGCGCGTTGCCATTCGTTCCTGATCTGAAATTTTGCTATCGATTGCACCGCTGGATTAGCTAGACAGATAGTTTCCCGGCTTCACGAGCTCAAGTCGCGGTGTGTGCTGTGTCATAGTTTTGACGTGCCCTGCTTGATCCGCAAGCTGGTCGAGAAATGAGCTCTTAGTGATCGAGACTGGTGTCGTGTGCGATCGTAGGACGACGACGCTCGTCTTCTGCGGCATCCACGAAGCGGGGAAGCGGCTCTTGCAGACGAGCGGCTCCTCATGTCCTCCGCGCGATTCGAATAGTTGGTATTTGCCGATCCAAGGTCTCTGGGAGCTCCACCTCCAACACCGCAACATCGTTGACGGTCATGCCGCCGTCAACCTCCTTGCTGATGAAGTCCTGAAGGGAAGAAGGAAATCATGTGACCACCGAGCACACAAACACATACAAGCACATACGCACGCACAGAAGCTTACCTTTGGAAGGTGGTAGAACTCTTGGCTGGGCATTCCACAGCCGGTTCGGCATCGCGCCGGATCGTACGGGCCGTTGAAGGTCAACTCGTTGCACGGAAGACAGTCTCCGGACCCCGCTGCGGCCGTCAGATTGAATCGCCCCAAGCATTTCCCGTTGAAGAAGAGCTGGCCGCTTCCGAAGCCCTCCAGCTGCACTGCCAACGGAGCGGCCGGCAGCCGCGAACTGCTTGCGGGAATGCGGACAATCGACCAGTACCAGGTCAAGGGTCGCCTTAGGTACTGATCGCCATTCCATCTGCCTTGCTCTGGATGCATCGGCAAGTCCTGGCGGAGGCCTTCCAATCCGCTGAGATGCTTGAAGGGACCAGGCACCTGCCGCCCGTCCAAGATGATTGGACCCCCAAGCCCAGCCCGCGTGTCCTCGAGATGTGGGCCGAAGTGCAGCAAGCCAGCTTCCACCGAGAGGATGCTAATGAGGTTCACGCCTGGATTCAGCTGAACCTTTGCGGAGAGATGCGCGAGCGCTGCTTCGTGGGGCTTTGCTTCGCCCTTGTGTGCGCGAACTTGTTCTCCATTGACAAACAGCAAGCCGTGTGCCCCGCCGCCATTGTAGAGGCTAAACTTCAGGTCACCGACGTGCCATTGCGTCTCGACGGCGTCGAACTGATACCAGAGGAAGTCAGACGCGTCTGCCGTGAAGCTGATCTGCTCCGCAGGCTGATCGAGCACTACGACGCCTGGGCCAACGCTGCCAATGGCTTCAGACTGGGCTCGCCAAGGCGTCCGCGTTACGCCCTTTACCTCAGTCATGTTTCGCTGCCTCCAAGACTCGAAAGGCACGTCCAACTTGGTGTTGAAGCTCAGCTCTGGGAACGAGCAGTCCGGCACCACCGTCACGCTCCAGGGCGGCAGTTCCATGAGGTTTCCGCGAAACCGCACAAGTGCCTTGTGGTCGCTCGAGCTCCCCAGGTTCGAGACAAAGGCAGCACAGTCCACGTCCTCCGGATGCCCGTAGACGTGCAGCTCGCACGAGACCCCGAGGCACGCCAGCTTGCCGCCGCCCTTTTCGCTTTTCAAGTAGACCGTCTTTGGAATCTCGTTCCTCAAGAGAGCGCTCGCCGCGAGTCTCAGGGCATGGTGCAGGTTGCCCAGGTGCGTGTACTTTGGCTCCTGGGGCAGCCCGTACTCGTCCAGCATGACGTCGTAGTCGTAACTGGTGATGATGTCCGGCCCACCCACGACGCGACCGAAGTTCGTTCCACCGTATCCCATGTAGTAGTTCATGAGGGATCCGCCCTTCAGCACCCACCGTGCCACGCTAAAGGCCACGTCCGTACTAGGCCGGTGCGGGCGTGCCTCTCCCCATTTCTGGAACCAGCCCGGCCAGTTTTCGGTGAAGAAATGCGGCTGGTCAGGAAACGTGGCCTTGTGCTTCGCGATCCAGCGGTCGCAGTAGAAGCCATTGCACGTATTGATGATGTTGGCGGGAGGAGCCGTGCCGCTTCCTTCCCCTTGGACGCACATGATCCAGGGGATCGGCGCCAGCTCGCTCTGGAGTTCCATAGCCAGCGCGGCGACCCACTGCACATACGCCGCGCCATCGCGAGGGTCCTGCACGGCACCATACTCGTTCTCGATCTGCGCCAGCACAATGGGGCCCCCTTTTCATTCCAGAAGCATTCCCACGGATGAGTGCCGTCTTTCTCTCGCCTCCCGAGACACGCACGGGAAAAGGGCATCTGCAAACCTTGGTCGTAGAAGAGCTTCTGCTCGCGAAGCATGAGCACTGCAGCCCATAGGAATCGCCGCATCTTCTCCTCGAATCTCGCGTCCGCAGCCCGGAACCTCATGTTGATCGGGTCGCGGGCAAACGAGTACAGCCAGGGCGGCAGGCCGCCGCGGCTCCACTCTGCGCATACGTACGGTCCGAGGCGCAGGATGACATGCAGGCCCTTGTCCTGCGCAAGGCGAAGAAAGGCGACCAAGTCGCGCTCGCCATCGCCCTCTCCCCAATCAAACCGTCCCTCCCGCGGCTCGTGGAGGTCCCAGAACACGTAGGTGCTCAAGGCGTTGATCCCAGCGGCCTGACGGCCAGGACGACCAAGGATACCGTGAGGATCGTCGCTCCTGTCGACGCTTCCGTCTGTCCTCTCGCCGCACCTGCAGCCTCCCAAAGATCGACGGCCACAGGCTCCTCGGCGCGCGAGGATAGTGCACGGAGGCGCTGAGCAGCAGCGTCCGCTCGCCGTCCAGCAGCAGCGCCCTGGGAGGGGGGGGGAGGGAGTTCTTAGCGGAGAATCGCCCACTTCAACAACGGCGTATCCTGCTCACCGGTGGTCGTAGCTGACGTTCCTCGCCGCCACCGCGGCTGCAACGAGCCATATCAAGCCCAGGCCTCTCATGCCATCTAGCAGCTTCAGCCTCTGCCGCGCAGCCGCGCTGCTGCTCTGCTGGAGCGCCCTGGGCTCCGGCGCTCCGGTCGTCACCCCTCTGCCGCCCGGGGTCGGCCTGTATCTTCGCGGCGATGCGGCGGTACGTCCGACTCCCCCGGTGCTCTCCGCGCTTCCCTACGGCTGATGCATCTCACGTGGGAATGGCGGCGTAGGCGGACACGCAAGGCGCGATCCGACGAAGCGTTGGCGACGCCGTGACGCAGGCGATACAAGCGGGCGTGACGCTTCAGGAGGTGGAGTTTCCGCCGCTGCTGGGCGGCCCGAAGGCCAAGACGGCCTTGGATGACTTCAGCAACACGGAGGTGCTGGACGGTGAGCTGGGGGAGTGGTGCGCGGGAGGAAGCGCGGAGGCGCGAAGCGCAGAAGCAGCAAATGTTCTTACTTCCCCCCCGCAGCGAATCGCGACTGGTGCATGCAGTTCAGCGTGGATCTTGGGCAGCGGCTGGGCAAGAAGGCTTGGCTCATGTTCCCGGACCTGAAGGAGACGGAGCTGGCAAGGGAGGCGTGGCCGGGGGAGAACTATCAAGCATGCACGCTGACCTATCTGGAAGGTATCGTGCTCCGCATCCCTGCTGCGCAAGGCATGCAGAGACTGGCGAGCTAGGATGGAAAACGCGCCCCTCGCGGAATCACTGAACGGATTGCCGCTTCGTTCCCACTGTTCGCAGCTGCTGTCGAGGCGATCTCGGGGCCAAAGGCTGTGGCGCGAGCGTGGGGAACGACTTTCGCCAAGACGATGCGCGACGTTGGTACGTGGCGAGCTTGCGCAGCTCATCCTGGATGCTCCGTAACTTCTTCGATCGCTTCAAAGGCCTGGTGGGCGAGGACGCGCTGGGCTCCATCCAGGCGGATGATCTGTCGAGAGAGGAGGATCGGGAGGCCTTCTTTCCTCCCGAAGTCCAGATCGCCGTGCAGCCTGGCGACGGAGGGCCGGTGGAGGACTGGAATAACGTGGAGAGCGCCAAGCATCCGGACGCCACCTTGGTCGTCGTGAACGGTGCTCTGGATAAGCTTCGGGGCGGCTACTATGCTCCGATGTTCTTCCCCGCCCTCGCCAAGTGCGTCGATCGCTTCTACCGGGACTTTGAAGGCGTGTACGTGCTCAAGCCCATCGACAGCGCTGGGTGGCTTCATCGCAAGTATCCGGAGCCGTGGTGCGTCTATGCGGAGGTGGGCGCTGGCCAGGCCCCCGCACTGGTTGCGACGCTGGAGGAGAGACCGTCCTATGCTGAGGCCATTCAGATCCTACGAACTCGAAAGCCATGAAGGCCTGAAACTGTGACGCGGACAGCAGACAGCAGACGGCAGACCGCAGACCGGAGATCGGACGATGGACGTCTCGACAACTCGATGCCACTCTTCGTTGTTTTGTGTAGTATGCCCAATACCCGTCGCGTTGGAGGAGCACCTCCCATCCCCTTTGTAGCAGGTACTCGCCTACGTCGTGCGGCTCCCACCTCACGCTGCCCAAACGCTCCACGCAAGTGATGGGGCCTGAGACGAACGCAAAAACGCAAAACGTTGTCAATATTGAAGACCTGTTGTGGTAAACGAACGGGATCGTAGAAAGTCAATGAATCTCCCTATCGATAATTTGACGACATGAGAGGCCTGGGGTTTAGTGTTCGTTGACCTACGGCTACGGAATTTGGCTGACAACTTGCAGCGCCTCTCATTGGCCAAATCCTTTGTGAGTTTCCTAGTTCCTAGTATCCTTATTCCACAGCACAAACGTCGAAGCGGAAGAGGAATTTCTCTTCTTTGGAGCTGCCCTTGTTCCGCCATAGGACACAACGAAGGATAGCGGTGAACACCTGAACTGTTTTTTGGGCTGGGCGCGCGCGTTCTTCTACAAGGATCGGTGTCTCGCTCGCGCCTCAGAGCGGCGCACCTTCACTTCACCAAGGAGAAGTGGAAAGCTCGCGGAGCTGCAGCGTCGTAGCCAGAAAGACACGTCGCAAGATGGCCAACTCCTTGGCGCCCTATCTTAACTGTGTCCGCACAACGCTGGACGCCGGCCTATGCCTGCGGAACTTCCCGTCGCAGATGGTGGAGCGCCACAACAAGCCCGAAGTGGAGGTGCGGATGCGGCGCTAGACGGAGCGTGGCTGTCTCATCGAGGCGGAACGCTGCGCAACGGACGCGCAGCGCTAATCAAATTCTGTGGAACACGAAAGGTCCGACACAACAAGGAGCTTCTGATGAACCCCTTGACGATTTGCCGGAGCAGCAACGAGAAGTTCCTCATCGAGCCCAGCGTGAACTCCGTGCGCGTGAGCATTCTGATCAAGCAGGTGGGGACGCGTCGGAAAGCGCCGGGTTTCCGTCCAAGCGTTTCTCAATGCCTTCTGCTCTAGGCGGATGAAATCGAGACGATTCTCTGCAACAAGTTCAGCTCCTTCCTGATGCAGCGGGCGGAGCACTTCGTCATCATGCGCAGGTGATGAGATACTGATGCAGAAGCGCGAAGCCTGGCGCAATAGTGCTGATCACGAAGCTTGCCCCATGCAGGAAACCCGTGGAGGGCTACTCAATATCGTTTCTCATCACCAATGTGCACCTGGAGACCATGTGGAAGCAGAAGCTCGTAGACTTTGTGGTGCAGTTCATGGAGGAGATTGACAAAGAGATCAAGGAAATGAAAATCCGAATCAATGCTCGCGCGAAGCTGGTGGCCCTCGAGTGGATGAAGGAGTATGCGGCGTAGGAAGTCGCCCTCTTCGAGATCGTGTACACGTTGGCGCAAAGAGAAGCAGGGGAAGGAACAAAGAAATATTCACTTCTACGGATACCACGACTTCCGGTCATGCATAGACTCTGTCACAAGTTGAACGCATAGCGACCACCTCCAGCTCATGAGCTCTGCGGCGGATCCGAGCCGCATGCGGCTTCAGCGCTTTCAAAAGCTCCAGCCGCTTCAGCGGCTTCGCATCTCATGGAAGCATCCCTTTCACTCCAAGGAGGTCTCCAAGTGTGTGTAGGCATCTTCCACCAGCGGCTCCGATACAGCAGCAGGTAGCGGCGGTGCCGGATTGCATCCAAGTGTTTCTGCATCTCACCTCAGTATCTCAAGCCCGGGCACGATCCTGTCCTCGATCTCACAAGACGAGGTTGAGCTACGGAGCGTCGCTGCAAGTGCTCCAACGCCCCTCCGAGAGCTACTGGCCCGGCTCCATCAGACCGGCTGCTGCCAGATACTCGGGGAACCTGTTTGGATAGAACTGCAAGCCCTCGGGACTTTCGTCGCGGACCAGGCGCTCTTCCTTCTCGGCGACATCCAGATACTGCGCTGCCAGCGGGACTCCACAGTGAAGCTCCTGTGCCACCATGAAAGCGACGAGGCCTTCGCCGTTCGCCATCCGCTCGGTCGCCATCGTCAAGATCCGATCCTGAATGGAACTCTCCTTGTGGGACGCGTGCTGGAGGGCCAGCAGGCCGCTGTCGAACGTGCGCAGCGAGAACTGCAGGCCCAGTCCTTCCATGAGCTTGCTTGCCTTCAGGATATCTTCCGGCGAGCACAGCTCCGTTCCCCGCGCCCGGTTCACCAGGCAGTACACGTCTGTCAGGGTGATCACGCTGCCCAGCCTGTTCACCAAGGCGCTGAGGATGTCCACGATCTCGCGGGCCAGAGCCTCGTGGAAGGCGTTGCCGGCCAGCTCCCTCGTGACCGGAGACGCAACACCGAGGGATTGCACGATCTTTGCGAACTGATCCTCCTCGTCGGCGTTGTTGGACCCTCCCTTCTCGGAGAAGCGCTCGATGACCTGGACGACGTCTTTCGCCTTTTCGATCAACGAGTCGAGATCCTCGAAGGCCGTCGACGCCAGTCTCTTCTCCGCATTCCGCAGCCGCTCCTTCTCCCTGATGATGCCCTTGATTCCTGCACTCGTCACCGAGAACAGCTCCTTCCCATCGTTCCTCTGAACGCTAGCATCCACCTCTTCGCCAGAGCCACTATCAGCGGTTCGAAGCAACGAAGCAAGGAAGAAAGGAAACAAAGGAAATAAAGGAAAGGAACGAGAGGAACGGAAGGAGCAAAAAGAGCGAAAGGCACGAGAGGCGCGAAAGGCGCGAAAGGAGCGAAAGGCACGAGAGGCGCGAAAGGCAGGAAACTTGAGGAAAGGGCCGCTGAGTACCTTTCGGCTTCCACGCCTCCTGCTCCAGCACCGCCTGGATCTTGCTCAGGAAGGCGTCCCGGCCCTTGCCGTGGAACTTGAGCTTCACCTGCGGCTCCGCTCCGTCGTCCAGCTGGTGCAGCAAGAACAGGCTGACCTTGGAGCTTTTGCGCCAAGTGCCCATGAGGACGTCCGCTCGCGCCACCTGTCCAAAGCAGCGCTCCATCAGGTTGTTTGTCCTCATCTCGTTCTCCGCACAGAGACGCAAAGGGGGCCCTCACCCGACTCAAAGGACCTGCGATCGGAGCGGCGAGGTCGCCGCCCTCGGCGGGCTGCCAGATCACCCGATGCGTCGTGAGCGTGACACTGCCTTTGCCATATCCGACGGAAGTCTCGCAGTGCAGCACGCTGACGCCCTGGAGCAGCAGCAGCTCCACCTCGTCCTCGAGCATCTTCGGTCTCAGCGAGGCTGTGAACTCCACCTAAAGGCCGCAAAGCTCTGCTTATCAGTTCTGCAGAGCATTTCGTTGCCGGTACTGCAGGAGGAAAGTCGCGCCAACCTCCGACCAAAACGTGTTGAACGTGTCCACCGTGTCGCTGGCGTCGCTCGCCATCTTAAGGTAAGTCTTCACTCCGTCAGCGATCCACGTCGCCGCACCTGGACCTAATCTGACTTTGATAGAGAGTCTTCGAGACTTCCGACTTCTCTCCTTCTCTCCTTTGGGTTTTGGCGCCAAAAGGCCAAAGACGGGGATATCACGAATACCGGTATCGACGATTATCGGATCTCGAGAGGCGGCTTGTCATAGCCATGTCAAAGCACCATAGCAAATGTTCTTGTTCCGTGCTCCGCGTTCAAAACGAAACCCTCTCAGGAGTTGAGCGCCGCTCCTGCAAGTGTAAGCGTAGAGTAGTCGCAGACTTGGATTGGAATGGCCGACGTCCTCTCTGCACTGAGTGAGCGCGATAGGGACAGCGTGTACACGCTGCTGCGATTCTTCCGCTCCAAGAGGGACCTGGCCTTGCAAACCGTGCAGGCCGACTTTGACGATGTGGCAGCGGACCGCTTGGTGGATGACCGGGAGATGCTCACCAAGGAGGACGTCGAGGACTTCCTGCAGGGGCTCAAGGACGTGGTGCTGCACAGCCTGCGCAACGACATGAGCCGTTCCTGCAACATGATTGCCCTGCTTGGGAGGCAGGTAGCGGAGGCCATTCCCTGATGAGCGGCCCTCAATGGATCGCTGATAACACCCGGCCCCACTACAACAGATGCTGGACTCCGCGACAAGTCAGGGAGCTCGACTGGATCTCAACATGACGGCATTGGAAGATCCTGCGCTGCTTGAGGCGCTGGAGAAGCTTAGCCTAGATAGCCGGTATTTTGCCCTGAAGATCCATGGCATGCGGCAGGACCAGGGCTCACCAGCCTGGACGCCTTGTGCAAAGCAGGTCCAGTGATCTGTCCCTGCTGAAAAATGAGCACCAGCGGCTGCAGAACGAAGCAAGCCGCTTGAACAGCACGAATGAGGTAAACCGGCAGCAGCTTTGGTCGCGTGCTGTGTCGGCCTGCAAGAGCCGGTCTAAGCGTCTAAACCTCGGTGCTTGAACTCCGGCGTGCAGGATCTTCATCGGAAGTTCGCTGCCTTGGAAGAGTCCCACGCGGCGCTCGAGAAAGAGCGCGCTGGGCTCCTTGAAGAAGTGAACGCTCTTAAGAATCAGCTGCGCATGGCTCGGGGAGATGTCGCAGAAGCGAAGGATACCTTCCAGGTGAGTCCCTTCGAAGACGGAGCCTCTGCAAGCGATAGCGATGGCGTCGTTAAGCAGGTGCTCTCTCCTGTGCTCTGCAGGACTACAAGGGCGAGCACATGGACAAGGAGTCCAAGCTTGCACGAGATGTCGAAGAGGAGCGACGACGTCGGCAGCAGGCCGAAGAGGAGACGCAGAAGCGCTTGAACGAGACCAAGCAGTTTCGGCAGCTGAAAGACTTGCTCCAGCAGAAGAATGCTCAGATCAAGCAGCTGAGGTCCCGCTTAGAGCAGTACGAGAACTCGTAGAAGGTGTATGAAGCGGCGGAGGAGCTCGGAGCGTTGCAGGGAACGTTGACGCGTTGACCAGCTTCGTTGCTGCCTTCCGGAGCGATGCTGTAGAATAGAGCGTTTCATCTTTTCCTATTGAGAACGCAAGATTTCCATCGCACTGGTTCTGACTCTCGTGCCGCCGCCAAGGAGGCTCCAACGCAGCTGCTTGTCCCAAGCAGCTTCTCTGCGCACGGGTCCCCGGGAGGTCGAGTTCAGCAACCCACGCTTCCATCTAGGTCTAAGAGGGCAGAGCCATCCTCTGGCCCTTGAACTTCGCTATGGCGTAGTAGTAGAAAAAATCTAAGTACAGAGCAGTCTGCAACATCCCAAAGACATAGAGGATGTAGTGATGCCGATATCCCTCCTCGTAGTACGATCGGTAGACCCAGTTAAACAGGTACATTCCGCGATAGAGGCCCAAGAAGAAGATGTAGTTGGAAGTGAGATTCTCGACCTGTTCCGCATCAGCAGGATTCGGAGCCGAAACTGTTGAGGCGCGCGCTCTCCGGTTGCCACGTTTCGGCCGTCTTTTCGGAACGCTGCCTACCTCTCGGTACCGCTGCAACGTGATGAGCTGCGGAATGATCGTGATGGACTCGAGGATGACGCTAAACTCCCAACACATCTCTATGAGATCGAATCGCCATCGGAAGAGGTGGAAAATGACCGTAAGAATGGCACTGGGGGCCACCGCAAACTCCAGGTGCTTGAACGAGTCCTGGCTCTTGTCGTATGTCGATTTCAGAGGCTCCACTTTGCGAATCATGTACACGATGTATCCCGTCGCCGAGATGTAGATCATCTTCGAGCAGACAGAGGAAAGGGAGGGGTCGAAAGGATGAGCAGGAGAGCTGAGCGGCTTGGTCGCGCTGGGCTGTGCAATCCTCACCTTCATGAAGGTGTTGTACAGGCTGTAGAAATGCAGGGGTAGGTCCAGGTACCTCGCGACGAACACAATCAAGAAGAGCTCCTGCGTCTTGAGGGAGATACCTAACACGGGGAAAGGGCAGCAGGCAAGGTTAGACCCGGCCTTGCCAAAATCCTGGATCTTGCGATCCGCAGATCGATGGACTTTCAGACTCTGCGCCTTGCTTTCGCCAACCCGCACGAACGACTTCCTACCGCAAGACTACGAGCTGGAGGATCTGGTCAGCTCCACAGTTTGCACGGAGGATTACGCACCGTTTGCATTCTTCGCGACTCGGAGTCGCAGCAGCAGCACGATGATGCTGAAGACATGGCTCATGTCGCCCAGGAAACGGAAGATGTTCATCTTCCCAAGGATCTGCATCTTGCTGAAGTTGGAAGAGGCGCCGCGGTGCCTACGACCGCGGTTCAAGAAGATACAAACTCGTCAGAGGAAGTCAAAGGCCAAGCGAGGAAGCGTTTCTTTTGAATTACCTGCCCTCGTTTGTCCGCTTTCGGAAGCTTGACGAGCGCGCTCTTGCCGTCTACCGCAGATGCTGGCGGAATGACCAGCGGACGGCGCGGGCGTGAAGTCTGAACGGCGCTGTACTCTTCAGGCGCAAAGGCACATCGACGGCTCCCGGACGGCCGACTCGGGGCACACGGCCACAACGAGCACCAGCAGAACAAGCCGTTGGAGGATCTTCAGACAATATAGATTGAACTTTTTATTATATTTATACGAATAATGTTTAAATATATTTTTAGTTACCGGCTTTTCCGAGGGATCAGTTCGCGAGTTCGTGGGATTCTTCTTTTCAGCAGCTCGGAGCAAGCCAATCTAGAAATGGAACGCGTTGGCCAATCATACGGAGTATTCGTTGCAACGTCAGATGACACTCTATATTTTTAGTATTTGATATGTCCTATTAGTATATTATCTTTTTCGATCATTGTATATTTAAAAATCAATTCCAAAATGTTACATTCCACCACTTTGGCCGGATGTTCGCCAGCTTTTCACGAAGCGGCTGACCACGCCATTGTTCCTCAGCTCTCCGTGGTCGAGTGGTTGTGCAGCTGGCGCCTCGGCCTTTTTGCACCAAGATGCGTGGAGGCTCGCTGCACCTGGTGAGCACCGTCGCGTTGCTGTGCGGCTGCCAGGCTGCAGGCCTGATGCCCCGGGCTCCCAGCCTGCCGGGGCTCTTCGCCGCGGCCAGCAACTCCAAGACCCCTTTCCAGTACACGCATCTGGAGGTGAATAGCATGCTATGGCGCACGAATGGCCTCTGCATTGCCGTGGACCCCATTGCCGGCCAGCTGGACTTTGGGATTCCCTTTGTGTACAAGGCCAACCAGGCCACCATCACCAGGGACAGATGCCTGGCCATTCTGCGGGAGAGCAAGCCGGATGCCGTGCTGCTTAGCCAGGGCCTGGACGACCACTGCCACTTGCCGACCATCGAGGCGATTGTGGAGATCTTCCCGGACATGCGCTTCATCTGCAACCCCGCCTCGGCCAAGCGCATTGCCAGCATCGTGAACAAGGAGAACATCACCGTACTTAGACCGGGCCAAAGCACGCAGATCGTGGCGGGCTCCTGCTCCAAGGTCACCGTGCGCGCAACGGAGGGAGCGCTTGTGGGACCGCCGTGGCAGCAGCGGGAGAACGGCTACATCCTCACGACCGAGCAGGGGCCGTCGGTGTACTACGAGCCGCACGGGGATGTGGACCCGGCCGAACTGCGCCGCAGTGGAGCGCGTGCGGACATTGTGATATCGCCCGTGGTGGAGCAGAACCTTCCCGCGTTCACCCTCGTCCACGGTGGCGGGCGGACGCTGGACATTGCACGGGCCCTAGATGCCAAGGCGATCATTCCGCTGCGGAATGGCGAGCTGAGGACGGAAGGGCCGCTGGCCAGCATTATCGAGGCGCGAGGCACCCAAGAGGAGTTCCTCTCCCTGGCGAAGCAGACTGCGAGGGACATCACCATCTACGACACGCAGCCGGGAAAGCCCATCAAAGTGATCGTTTCAAAGAACTAAAAGAGCAACCATCGTGATTGTGGCGGGTTCAGAAGTCCATGGCAAGTCGTAGCAGCTGCTCTCGCGCCGCTTGTCATCGTGCTCCTCCGACTCTCTTTCTCGTTCTCTTTCTCCGCGTTCGTCGCAAAATCTCGGGACACGTATCTTTGGCTACCAGCGTAGCCTTCGTGGCCTCGATGACTTGCGGAGGGTTGGACTCCCTGGGTCAACGCCATGCTCAGTGCTCCTCATCTTCGAGGGAGTCCGCACGCGGTGAAGGCTTTTCCATCCGACTGCAGTCGCCTCAACCATCGTATTCAAGAGCCATGAGCCCGCGATCGTCAGCAGAACTGTCTGAAGATACCTCGACGGGGTTTCCGAGTCCACCGTTGCTACGTTCGGCGAGGCCGCGGCAGTTGGCTCTTTCTCTTTCTCTTTTCCCTTCCTCTTCCTCCTCAACTGGGGCGCTTGCTTCCACCAGCTTTCTTCCACCAGCTTGCTTCCACCAGCTTGCTTCCACCAGCTTTCTTCCACCAGCTTGCTTCCACCAGCTTGGTGTCGGCGGGCGCTTTCCTCAAGTCATCATGCGCCGCCACTGACAACGGCAATCGTGCCGGACTTTGTGCCGATCAGGAGCTTTGCCGAGGGACTGATACTGAGCGCGGTGACGGCATCTCCGGGGTCTCCTTTCCAGATGAGCACTTCCTCCAACGTGCTTGGGTCAAACCCGCGCACGGTCCCGTCGGCACAGCCGACAAAGATGCTTGCCGGGCTGGTGGCCAATGCGCGGCATTCGACCCCCAGGCTTGCCTCAGCGTGCAGGCGCTCAGCAAAGAGCCTTTCCTCCGTGCCATGAATGGCGACCTCCCAGACCTTGAGAGATCCCTCCTTGGAGAGGGACACCAGCTTCTTGCCGCCGCGCTTTTCGGCGCTCTCCACATCCCCAAACCACGCCAGCCCGACGACTCTCTCGGAGTGGGCCTTCCACCCGTGGTTCATGATGAGCTTGGCAGCTGACGAGTCCGGGGCGAAGAGATGGCAGCGCACGGAGCCGTCGACGAGACCGGCACCGATGAGATCGACCCCAGTGAGATCGACCTGTTGTTCTTCTCGTCCTTGCGCTCCTTCCTCTACTTCTTGGCGTTCGCACGAAGTGATGCTGGTGCAAAGTATGTCGTGTCGTCTCCACTCATCCGGATCGTCCGGCGATCGCCCGCTATCCAGCATATCCCCGTCTGCTCGCCCGCCCACAATGTAGTCCACCTCTCCAGCCAGCCCGTCGAGGCGGTGAACTGCAAGAGACTCGCATCCGATGGCGTACGCCCGCTGCCCGTCAGGCGCGAAGCGCACATCCCGCACCCAGCCGCTATGCCGGTGAATCGCGTCCGGTGGCCCATCAACTTTGCCCTGTAAATTGCCCCTGCTATCGCGTCGCGCAAAGAAGCACCAGCCGTCGGAACCTCCCCAGGCCAGCACGCCGCCCTGCGCCTCGGGGAAGAAGTCAAGCGAGAAGAGCGTAGACGCCGGCGCCGGACTGGCCGTGCCCGCCGCCAGATGCGAAGTGTCGGTGGCTGTCCACAGCTTCCGCCGCCGCTCCAGCGTGCTCATCTCCCAGCTCATCATCGTCGAGCTTTGGCCGTAGCCGCCCGCAGACACCAACAGCTCCTCGCCGTCCTCCGTGGCTCCATATGGCGCAATGGCCAACACCGGTCCCGCGTGGGCGTCGCGCCGCACCTGCCGCACGAGCTGGATCTCCTCCTCGGCGAAGTGCACCACCCGTCCAGACTCGAAGCGAATTCCTGCAGACAGAGACAAGAGAAGCGGCGACTTCGTGAATTGCGGCGTTCGCGGGGTCCTTTGCTTCGCGGAACCAGTGAAGCTCGCACCGATGGGAGCGTCAAAGGCCAGCTCGGCGCAGCAGCAGTGTGGATCGACTTCACACTTGACCCACGTGTCGACGATGACCCCTTCCGGCTCGGGATCCGGACACAGCTTGCGAAAGGACGGCCGGACGCGGACCCGCTGGCCGGCTTGGAAGCTGGTGACCATGCTGGCGTCCATGCGGACGATCTCTCGCCTCCGCATTCGCAGACCCGAGACACTGAGAAGCGGGAGAACTAAAAGGAAGGGGCGCATAGTGGATCTGACGCCGTCAAAATGAAAATGAATCCTTCGAAAATCAAAAATGGCAGAATTGGTCGCTCGAGCAGCGAAAAACAGCGGAATTTCCAGCGGAATAGCGGAATTGTCAATCATCAAAAGAAGAACAAAGCGAAGGCGGTACCCCATTTGTGGGAGTACTAATTTGAATATACGTTTACTAAAGTGTGCTTTATTATCAATAGATAAGAATAGGAGATGACTCAGAATTGAAAAATTTGTCGGGCACATCAGCGACAGAAAACCTCATGCCAACCAGGTTATGATTCTCGAAACAGTCTTTCATATTACCCCGTAGGAAATGCTGATAGAAGCTGGTGCTCTTATCACCGGTTCGTCCCCGCGGAGAGCCCCGTTTTTTCGCGCGATTTCTGTGGTTCACT